>RCUC01142359.1:0-30866 GCA_003697995.1 Taxidea taxus jeffersonii | reverse complement strand
CTTAAATAAATATTTTTTATTTGTCTCTAAAATTTATAGTTACATCTTAGACCACTGCCTTTAATACTAGATTTCTATTACCTACTTGATAGACACTTGGATATCTAATAAGCAACTCAAATCTAACATGCCCCAATCCAAACTACAGATTCCTGCCCCTGCTTCCAAAATATGCTTTTTCCATGGTCTTCCCACATTGTAAATGGCAGTTTTGTTTTTATAGTTGCTTGGGATAAAAATCTTTATGTTCATCTCTAACTTCTTTCCTTCTTTTACATTCCATTTCCAATCCATCAGCAAATCCCATCAGCCCTTTATCCTTGAAATGTAACCAGAATCCAGTAGCTTCCTGCTACTCTCCCATATTCTCCTGGTCCATGCTATCATTACCTCTCACCTGAGTTATTTTATTAGCCTCTTAATTGGCTTACCTACTCCCACCCTGGCCAATTTCAGTGGTGTGTCTCTAGTATCCCTCAGCATGGCACTTAGAAAGATAGTTTTAGAATAGAAGAGAGGTCATTACCCCACTGCTCAAAACTCTCCAGGGACTTCCACCCTCATTTGACACAAAAGCCCGTGTTCTTTTTTTTTTTTTTTAAGATTTTATTTATTTATTTGACAGAGAGAGATCACAAGTAGGCAGAGAGGCAGGCAGAGAGAGAGGAGGAAGCAGGCTCCCTGCTGAGCAGAGAGCCCGATGTGGGGCTCAATCCCAGGACCCTGGGATCATGACCCAAGCTGAAGGCAGAGGTTTTAACCCACTGAGCAACCCAGGTGCCCCAAAAGCCCATATTCTTAAAGAAATCATATGATTTGATCTTTAAAGGACCTGTGAGACTCTATATTAACTTCTTCTTCATCAAGGTTTCCAGTACTTTTCTGACTATATCTCCTTCCACTCTCCCCCTCACTCATTTTGTTCCAACTACACGGGCCTCCTTATAGCTCCTTGAGTATATCAAGCGTAGTCTCTTTTCAGTACTTTTGGACTTGTGTCTTTGCCTGGGCATTCTTGCTTTAGACAACTGCAGGGCTCACTCCCTCTTTCAGTTCTTCGTTTCAATGTCATTTTGTCACAGAGGCCTTTGACACCATTAAACACTGTACATCTTATCCACACTGCCTACATTCACCTGACATTTCCTGTCAATTTTTTTCTACTTTATTTTCATCTAAACTATTTACAAATGATTTACATTTTATATCTTTATTTGGTTATTGTTTGAATTGCTCCTTCAGAATGTAAGCTTAACGAGGGCAGGGATGACTTCTATTCTATTCCCTGTTGTATAGCAAGCTTTTGGAATAGTCTCTTGTACGTATTTGGTGCTCAAGAAATCCTTGTGAAATGACTGACTGACTGAATGAATGAATGAATGAATGGATAGGAATCTACCATGTATCAGACACCAGGCTCAGCACAGTGGGTTAACAGTGAATAAGAAACAAATGGCTCCTGCTTTCATGATTCATGCCTTATATTGGTTATTGACATTCTCATTTTCTCGAAAATGTAGCTCTAATTTCTTTTATGGTCAGTTGAAAGTGGAGAGTGAAGAAAAAATGGGGAAAATACAGTGGTATCGTAAGATGATGGCTAAGGAAAGAGAAGGATAGAGATTTTAATGTATAATGTGTTACAAGGGTTTTAACATTCCTTGTGCTTCATTAGTGTTATCAATACTGGAGTTCGGTTAGGAAGGCTTCAGATACAGCTTGTTCTGAAATTGGCCTTGTGGAATTTCTTTATAATGCACCATTAAGGAACAGAAGATAAAAGGCAAGCCAAACTACCATGATAGTTGCTTATCACATAAGCACTACTCACAAATGCTCTCTTTACCCAACATTATTCTTAGGACACATTTTGCATGGAAAATTTACACTTGCTCTTTCTGGTTTCTTTACATACCCGGAGTTTCATGTATAGCAAACCTGAGGAGTATCACATGTTGCCTGAATTCTCAGGGGTAAGTTGGACATTTTGAAAATTATCCTCCATGTCATAGAAAATTCTTGGGCCAATTCTTGCCCCTCTCCTGCCTAATTATTTTTTAAGATTTTATTTATTTATTTGACAGAGAGAGAGGGATCACAGGTAGGCAGAGAGACAGGCAGAGAGAGAGGGGAAAGCAGACTCCCCACTGAGCAGAGAGCCCGATGTGGGGCTCGATCCCAGGACCCTGAGCTGAAGGCAGAGGCTTAACCCACTGAGCCACCCATAGCCACCCAGTAGTTCTCCTTTCTTACTCTATAGACAGTTCTCCAGCTACTTCCAGGTGAGAAGATCCCATTGTAGGAGTCTTGCCACCTAGAGGAGGAGAGATAACCTATAGGGTTCTTTTAAGGCTCATTTTAGGCATAGCTTAGAACTGTCAGTGGTTATGGTGCTGCTTTGGAAATGGGCCTATGCCTACCCAACTGTGTGATTCAAGGGGTCAGAAGACCCCTATATATCTATATCTATATCTATATCTGTATTTTTTTTTAAGCTGCAGAAGTTCCCCGCAATCACAGAATATTGTGATTTACTTTGTTTCTTGAGATTAAACTAAGCATGAAGGACTGTCAGAATCTATTTGGGGATTTTATGGGCACAGGTTAAATAACAACAGATATTTTCACTGGGAAGTACAGGTAAGTCACACTGTCCTGGCTAAGTGGAAGATTTCTCCTTGGTTCTACCAAGTAACATCTTTGCTAGATATGGAGGACTTGTCTTTTTGAGCCACCAACACCTTTTTAAGTTGGCTGGGCTAATGATTATCCTGGGCATTGAAGGGACATCACAAAATGGGTTAGATAGAGATGAACAAAGTCTTAACGAGTAAATGGGGATTGCTTTCAGACTGTCAATGCATGATCATTGGATGACATGCGGGCTGCTATCATTGGGTGATCCTTATCAGATGAGAAGAGAGCCAAAATAGTTGCTCAGGTCAGGGGATGCACAGGGGTCACAGGAATGGAAAATGAACCATATGAGTGTACTAACCCAGTTTGTGGCTGGCGGCTCCTTTGGGCTGATGATCGACTGTACTTTACCAAGTTCAGCCATTTCTTCCTATTCTGTTCTAACACCATTTGTTCAATAGTCCCTTTCTCTTTCAGGGCTGAAATCTTTACTTGGCCTGGAGAGAGAAAATAAAACTTGGTCATTTATTCTTATAAATTTTTTCTGACTTACATTTGCATCATAGTTCTCAAAATTCAAGAGCCAAATACTTTTATGCTTGTCTTTCCAGGTTCTATGCCGACCCTGTTCTTTGAGGCAAAAGTTGACTCCTATGTAGCTGTGAGGGCTAGAGAGTCACCGAGGTCATGTGAAGAAATGAAATGAGGAGAAGGTGGAAGTGGATTGGGGAAGACAGTGGATAGCAGTTCAAAATTTTCTCTTGCCCTAATACTGTTTAATCAGGCATTATTAACTTTCATAGCAACCCATGGAAGAGGTATAGTTTCCTGACTTCCTAGATGAGGCAAAGGAAGCCCAGAGAGGTTGAGTAACATATACAAGATGATGCAACCAGTAAGTGAAAGAACTCTCATACAAAATCAGGACTTCCTAGTTCCCAAAACCATTTGCTTAACTGCTAGTTCACTACCCCTATCACTAGCCCAGAGAGATGCAATTTGAGCAAAGAATGCTGTGCCCTCTCCTTTACTTCATTTCTATATTTCTTTCTTTTTTTGTTTTTAAATATTTCTTTATTTGAGAGAAAGAGAGAGAGATGGGGTGCAAGACAGAGGGAGAAAGAGTCTTAAGCAGACTTCATGCTGAGCAGGGCCATTGTGGGGCTTGATCTCATGACCCTGAGATCATGACCTGAGCTGAAACCAAGAGTCCAAGGCTTAATCAACTGAGTCACCCAGATGCCCCTCATTTCTATATTTCTAACACCAGGTTAACCCGAGAGTGCATAGGAATACCTGGGTGGCTCAGTCAGTTAAGTGTCTGCCTTCAGCTTTGGTCATTATCCTGGGGTCCTGAGATAGAGCCCCGAGTCAGTCTCTCTGCTCCACGGGGAACCTGCTTCTCCCCCTCCCTCTTCTCCCCCAACTCCTGCTCTCTCTGTCTCTCTCTTTCTAGAAAAAACAAAAACAAAACAAAAATTGAGGGTGTATGAAAATCGCTGTGTGGTGAACATCTCTCATGGCTTAGACTTAGACTGTGAGACAAGGGTGCAGGGATTGCTGGAATGTTAAGAGGCCCAGCTCCTTATTTTCACCTGAGCCGGGGCAGAGGTGTCAGCTTTTCCTTTGTCTACTGAGGGTGTCTCCTACAAAAGCCCCAGGGACCCTCAGGTGTCCAGCCGGCCCCCAGTGTTGTCCTTCCTTAAGAGGCTGTGGAAGACAGCCAGCAATTGTTTTCTTCCCTTTCACTTGCAATCTTTCCTTTCACCTGGGCCTCCATCTGGTAAACCCTATTCTTCCATTTTCCTCTGGATGGCTACCCTGGCCCGGTGCCACCTCCCCAGGAAAACAAGGAGCCCTCCTTTCTGGAAGAAGCACCTTCTCATTCCCCACTGCAGCTCTCTCAGTAGATAAGGATTTTTGGCATGTTTTCAAGGATGTTACAGCTGAATTATCCACCTCTGTGCTTTCTCCCATTTGCTTTTATGACATTGCTTCCATTCTTTATTGTTCCTTATAACTTTTGTTGATGACAAAAGATACCCTCCATTTACATTTGAAAAAGGGTAGCAACTCTGTTGGAAAGCCTGAACAATACTGCTGCTGCTCAGCTTCAGTGCCACTTACTCTACTGAATAGTCGGTTAATATTTTAATAAAATAAAGACCTCTTTTAGTACCTGCTGCTGGGTCTGTGAAGTTTATGATGCATTCTTTATATTCATTTCCATGTTTAAATTCTAATATTTTCCCTCTCACCCAGAGCAGCTTAATACACTGCAGGGAACACTTTCCCTTGATGATGAAAATAATATTTTATAAGGTAAGTGGGGCTTTTAGTTTAAGTATAACCAGGGGACTCATTAGGGAATCTGTTCAATGTCCCGGTACCTGGATTCTCACTTCTAAACCACTAATGTGTATCCTTGAGTTTAAAACAGTGTTATTTGATAATTCTGGGAGGTGGAGGAGGGATAATCCATTTGCATAAAGTTAATAAAAAATCATGAACACCTGTGAGAGGATCCCTACAAAGTCTCAAATGATGACATTATCTTGGTGAAGTTAGATGGTCTTCAAGACTTAAGGCTTTTGAAACCTGATTTGTCATTACCCAGAATGAAGTATCATTCTCTCAAAGACAATCTTATCTTAACTAGGTATACTAAGATTGTTGTATAAATTGCCAGTGTCAGTTTATCAATTTACAAAGAAATGTCACAATCATTTGAATTGGAATACTTGTGTGGCAAGAATCAGCACATTCTTTCTCAGTACAAAAACCTATAAATGAAACCATGTTATAACTAGAAGATTGTAGGGTGAACATGGAATCAGTCTAAAGGAGATTAAATGGATTCTAATGTCAGGTTTAAGATTACCAGATACAATGGTGATTCTCTTGCTATGACCCTGGCTATGTCTCTGGAACCAGTGGAGTTCACACAATTTCCAGAAGCTTGGAATCTGTCCCAGACCTAAGACTTGGGGCAGGCATTTGCATTTTTTTCTCAACAACTCTACAGGTGATTCTCCTGGTCAGTCAGGGTTGAGACCGTTGACCCAACATACAATTCCTGTTTTGCAATGGTGTCAAATTACCCAAGTCCATTGGGCAAGACAGTCTCAGGTGGTGGTTGGAACTACAACACCAAGATTTGCCTTCATTATTTGCCTTTGTCTGAGGTTACACCGATGACCAATTCTTTCTTTAGATAGGTTTTTGCATTTAGACAAATGGTTGCTCTGACTAGAGTCCTCTTAATTTTGGATGATTCTGTTTATCTCTGCTCCACTCTAGCATGCACTGGTAAGACAATCAATCTTCCAGGTACATACAATTTGTTTCCTTCTTTGTAAGTTTTGAGGGACCCCTGTTACTTTAATCCCATATTCCATTTTTTCAACCAAGAAAAATAAGAGTGGGCAAAGGAAGATTTCTTTTCCAGTGATATAAATTTATGCAGAGATAAGATAGCCCACAGGAATATATATTTGTTGCCATAAGGACTACAACCAGAAGCTGTCATCCCTTCCCCCAAATACAGCCAGAATAATCTTTTTAAAACATAAATTTGATCATGCCAGTCCCATTCAATGAATTTCCAAAGCTCCTGTGCTTAAGTCTAACCTCTGAAAGCCTCTTCCAAAGCCTTTCATGCTCTACACACGGCCTACTTCTCTAGATACATCACCCTCCCACACCTCCACAGTCATGCTTCAGCCATTTCTGGATTTTGTCCAGTGCCTTAAATGTGTGGATCTCTTACATCTTCATTGCCTAGAACACTCACCATCCCTTTCTTCCCTGGTTAGCTCTTCTCCTTTGGTTCTCAACTTCAATATCACTTCTCAGATTTCCTGGCTTAGTTTAGAAATGTAGCCATGAGTTTTCATAGGACCCTCAATTTGCATGATCATAACTCATATCACATTTTTAAAATTAGCTCGGTGACTTGCCATTGCTTTTAGGATGAAGTCCAAATTTGCCTCAGTACTTAACCAATCAGCCCACTGCTTGGGATCTATTCTTCTATCTCTGGCTTACTCTTTCTTGAGGACCTTTTATTTCAGCCATTCTTGGTTACTTCTAAAACTGCCTTAAACACCAGGTCAAAATACCAAAAAATATCTGACCCACTTATATTAGATTCATATTATGATGAAAGTTAAACATGTTCTTTGCAAATCACTGTAGACTAAAGTAGAGAGGTGTGATATTTTCAAGGTGGATTTAGTTAAAAAATTTTAAGACATTCTCTTTCCTTACTACTCCTGAGTTTAATTTCTAAAGACAGCCACTCTCATTGTTTATCAAAGAGTGCTACCCCTGGCTGTGTCTTTACTGAACTGAATAGGAGAAGAGAACTCATTTATAAGCATGACATCCCAGTCACATTTCCTGGGCTTAATTGGGAGGAAGCTAGTATATTGACGTGTCTGCTCTAGATAGATCCCAAATTTTCCAGTAGAGTTAGGATTTCATGTAATTTTATATCTTTCAATATTGGTATTGTGTTATGTATTTCCTTAAATAGGAATTCATTTTTAAACTTTCTAAGTTATAAACAAAACAAACTTTTCGAGAAAATCTTTTGTAAAGTTATATGACTACATACCACTGGGTCTCTCTGGTTTGGCAAAGTCCTGTTGATATATATATACATATCTTTATATATATTTTTTAAATTTATTTATTTCATAGCTCTATTTGCTAGGAGACAGAAGGGTTTCTTTCCTGTGTGTAGTTGACATTGCCACACACTCTAACATTCCTTGAGTTTTCATTTACTATAAGCTTTCTCCTCATTTTTGGATTATGGGAGGAGGGGAAAGAGATTTTGTTTTTGGTCTAAAACACAAAAAGTTTACTATTGGCTTTTCACTATGATATTCAATTTCTCAAAGCAATATTATCTTCCTATGAAATGAAACATAATATCAAGACTCATTTGAAAGCAACAGGGACTCAACAAAAAATAAACTCAGCAAAAAATTGAATTTATTGGTTTGCTTAACTCAGTGGTTCACAAATATTTTGGCTTCAGAATCCTCTTACACTTAAAAATTGCTGATGACCCTCAAAAAGCTTTTGTTCATATGGATCATATCTATCAATATTTATCATATTAGAAATTAATGCTGAGACTTACTTTAAAATATTTATTTATGATCTATGAAATCTGCCCTTATGAAACAATGATGTGTATTTCAAACCACTAGGATTACTGGCTATGATTTCAGGTCAGCAGGACAAATGAAATTTAGGTGAAAGAGCAAATAGTTTTTTTATCTTCCTAGTCCATCAAGACAGGTTTTTGAAGAGCCTAAACTCTCACAGTTGCTTTCTTCTAATGGGATTTGCTACATGGTTTTTGGTTTTCATCAAAATTGCATTTGGTTTTAAACTTCATAGCCAAGAAGCTGCTTTCAGAGTGTCTGAAGATACAACTGGGTACTGATTTTTGGTATGTGGGTAATACTGATATATCTGCAGACAAGCCAGTTTTGGGAAATGACCTATAAAAAGCACTGTATTTTTCTTCTTTTGAACTGCAAACATTCAAGGATGCATGGACTTGCTTATTGAAGAACCATTTAAGCAGAATGTCATAATGAGAGTAACTATGGGGACAGAGAAGGCCTTTCTGAGGAGATGACACTTGAACTGATCTTTCTTGTGGGAAGATGATATACAAGAAAGTTCCTGTTAGAGCACAGAGCAACTGCCGGATACTCTAAAGTGCAAAAAAGCTGATAAATTTGCAGATTAGAAAAGAGGTCAGTGTGAGGCAAGAGTAGAGTGAGTGAATTCCAGGAGAGAGCAGGCAGAAGAGAGGTCATGTAAGCCATTGTTCAGCAGAAAGTCATTTCAGGATTTCAAACAAAGAGGGAGGGGAGACAAGATATAGAGGAATGTAGAAAGTAAGGATGTTCTTTCCTTGGCTTAGCTCTCTAGGGAAACCAGACCACTAAGAGCTCCCATGTACACTGCTAGCTATTCTGGCTGCTTTGTTTGCTTCTGCTGTTCTTGATATCCAGAGGCTGTTCCTCTCTCCACTTATTAAAATCCTGTAAAACTTTCCAAGAACCCCTCAGGTACCATAGCTGTTCAGTGAAGCTATTAAGTTGGGCTGTTTGGTGCTACAGAAAGCACATGGACATTGGTGTCCAGGAAACCTGGTTTTGAGTTCTGGCTCAGTCACCTTTAACATCACTATGGGTCTTGCAAAAGATTCTTGACCTTTCTGGGGCTCTTGCTTCCTTTTAGCTGACAATAATACCTATCCTGAGGAATTGCTGTGAACGTCAAACGAGGTAGCATTTGCAAAGGGCATGTTACACTACAGGTGCTCCATAAATACTAGTTCTCTTCTGCCTTGAAAGGCAATGGTGATGGTTAAGAGCATAGGTTGTGAGTCAAAAAGGTTGGGTTTGCACCCCACCCTGCTGTAAGCGTCCTGGTTGATCCTGGGCATTCTTTCACCTCTTCACAGGTTTTTCTTTTGAATATGGTGATTACAAAATCATGGTCCTAAACTCATAGGATTGCTGTGATAATTAATTAAGATAGTCTGATAAAAGCCCTTGGCATAGTGCTTGACAAATAATAAGCACTCGACAAATACTGGCTATTATGAACAAGAACAGTACTCAGTGTGGGTGCTTTGTAAACCACATGTGGCATGATCTTTCTTTCTGAATGAATAACTGTTGATGGGTATTGGTAAATTCAAGTCTGAAGCATGGGAAGCTGAGTAAGTGGAGGGAGGAAAGAAATGGGAAACGGATGTAGATATCCATGAGGCTCTTGAGCATCCAGGAGTAAATGCCAAAAACAAATATAGAAGGTAGGCTACAGAAGCTGATGGTGGCAAACTTTGCCTTCTTCGCAATCCTGATGCATGAACAACACAAGCTGAATCTCCTAAGCTATAAACGAGAACAAACTTCTTAAAAAATACAACTGAATTTCAATGAGTCATATTTCTTTCTTGATGATATTTGGAGAGATCCAGAGTCCAGACGTGATAGCTCCCACAGAATGCATGCGTTTCTGTCTCCGCTGGTGTTGCAGCCTGCTTGCCAGCCCTGCTCAGGGAGGGGGTGGCATCCAGGCTGACTGTCCTTGACTAGGTTACATATTAGAAGCACTTTAAGGTGCCCCCATAATCAATGGGGAGCAAATAGCCCAAAGCCCTTGAGCAAGGAATCTTAGGGAAATGCCAGGAAAGAAGGCTCCAGCAATAATATTGACCACTAATGACACGGTGACTCATATTGGTACTGGCTCATACTTCAAAGATAAGCCCTAAATTCTAGAATATTCCCAAGTGGATGACACATGCTCAGCCCCTGGTACAGTGGCTTTCACACTGGACATTCAATTCAGGTTATTGGGGTTATATTTGGTTTCAGGAAGATGAAATAATTGAAGGAATAGCACTGACAAAGAACTGGAGGGCTGAATGCCAGAACTTTCCCAGAGCAACTACTTTGCACAACTTCATTTGTATTACTGTCTATATTATTACAGATATGACAGCCTGCATGGTCATGTAGCATTAGAATTTCCAAAATGAAAATATCCCAAATCCAAATACATAGATGAGTTTGGACCCTTATTTTGTGCCAGATACTTTCTCACAGATTTGTTGTTATTATTTTTTTTTTTCCAACCAAATCAGACCAAAACACTCAGGAGTCATTCTTGATTCCCCTCTTTCTCTCACCTTACCTGCAACTCAATAGCAAGTCCTGTCAATTTGACTTACAAAATATAATGTGAATCTGATTACTGCTCAATACCTCCTCTGCTACAATGTTAGGCCAGTCCCTCCCTCCTCCATCACATCCTTCTCCTGGAGAATCTCAGCAGCTGCCTAACTGCACCTGCTTCCACTCCTGTCCTGCTCAGCAGCCAGAGTACTCTTTGAAAAATATAGGTTAGATCATGTCACTCACCTACTGAAAACCCTCCAGGCACTTTCCATCACACTTCAAATAAGATGCAACCTGCTTTAGACAGTCTGGAATACTCTACAGGATGTTCCCCTCACTGTCTATCTTTGATTTCATAGTCCCATTCTTCCTTCTTGGCTTACTGTGCTCTGGTCATGCTAGCCATTTGGCTGTTCCTGAAAGTCCTCAAATCTACTTCTTCTTTGGGATCTTGGATCTTTGTACCTGCTCCTCTCTCCTATTGGAATGTTCTCCTTGATCAAATATCTTCTTCCCCTATTATCTTTGATCAAGTTATCACCTCTTCAGAGATATCTTCCCTGACTGGTGTAGCTGAAAAAACTTTCCCAGTGAAACCCAGTCACTCATTATCCCCTTAACCTGCTTCAATTTTCTTCAAAGTATGATATGTTACTTTTTATTTCTGGGGTTATTTGTCTATTTCCCCTGCTAGAATGTAAGCTTCATGAAGATAGGGACTTTGTCTCCTTCCCTGCTTTTCCTTCTATGCTTAGAACAGTTCCTGGCCCACAAAAGGTACTCAGTAAATATTTGTTGAATATATGCTCCATAAACTTAATCTTTAGAACAGAGGTTCTCAAAGTAGTGACTGTGGACCATTAGCATCAGTATTAATTGGGAAATTGTTAGGATTGCAAATTATCAGTTTCTAACCTGGACCCACTAAATCAAAATGGAGCAGTGGAGCCCAGCAATCAATGTTTGAAGAAGCTCACCAGGGGATTCTGATGTATAATCAAGTTTGAGAACCACTGCCTTAAAGCAAATGTGTAAAATATTATTAGGCTTGTTTTATGGATAAGAAAGGCAAATTTTAGAGAAATGATATCGTTCAGACAACTTAAGGAAAAATAACAATTATTGCCAGATGTCACTTTGTAAACACTGAATAAATAATATGAATAATAGTGTTCATAATAGTATTTTTACCTACCATGAGTCAGGTGCTATATTAAATCTTTTTTAAAGGTTTTTTTTTAAAGATTTTATTTATTTATTTGACAGAGAGAGAGAGATCACAAATAGGCAGAGAGGCAGGCAGAGAGAGGGGGAAGCAGGCTCCCTGCTGAGCAGAGAGCCCGATGTGGGACTCAGTCCCAGGACCCTGAGATCATGACCTGAGCTGAAGGCAGAGGCTTTAACCCACTGAGCCACCCAGGCTCCTGCTATATTAAATCCTCATGACAGCTTT
This sequence comes from Taxidea taxus jeffersonii, assembly GCA_003697995.1. Classification (NCBI taxonomy): domain Eukaryota; kingdom Metazoa; phylum Chordata; class Mammalia; order Carnivora; family Mustelidae; genus Taxidea; species Taxidea taxus. The sequence continues at coordinate 19,055 of RCUC01142359.1, read as the reverse complement.
TTCCAGTGGGTATGAATGCTTCCATTGTTAACTTTACTGAAGTTCAGACAGTTAGGTCATCCAAGATCACCCGGCAAGTAAGAGGCAGAAAGATCTGTTTACTTCTTTGCATCTTTCCTTTTCTAAAAGACATCTAACTAAGGACAGTTCACTCATGTGGTCCCAGATAGGCAAGGAAAACACATGTGGCATTTTCTGAAACAAATGCCAGGTTTCCATAATTGGAAACGATGAATGGTAGGTCCCAACATTGAGGGGAACCCTCTGAAAGGGAAATAGATGTCCTTTTTGCTTGGTGGCTTCAAGACAGAGATACTGGCCCAAGCTGACCTTGCTGAGCCCCATCTTCTTCCACCTCAGAAACAGGCTGCAGGGTACTTTGGATGTGGGCTGGCAAGAGCTTGGCTTGGGCACCAGCAAGTATGAATAACTGTGGGCTCAGAAATCACGTGGGCCCCACTGCCTTCGTGGAAGAGAACTGACATTTGATGGTGATGGAGAAGATGATGATGGAAATATATAAATATATATACTTCTGAAGTCAAGTCACAGTTGTTCTTGGAACTGCACACCCTGAACACATACAGATGAAACCCCAAACGGCAAACTCCTAAAATTATGCTACAGCAATCTGGTCAATTTAACCATGAATATTGATGGAGAAATTACGTCAACTGGCCTTTCCATTTCCTCCTTATTCCTTCCTCTGTTTTGGCTTCTCATAGCAACATTAATCCATTTTCCAATTTTTAGTTATTTTTTTATTTAAGTAAGATGGGGATAAGGATTTATGGGATGGGTATGCTTTTAAATTTCTAATGTAGATAAGACCAGTGCTGTATTAATTTTCATTTAAAGTTGATATCTTTACAGATGTGCATTTATGCATGAAAGATTTTTCCAAGGATCTAAGACACTGCTGTTAAAATTTTGCATGGAGGCTGCTATTGGCCTAGAATCTAAGAGTGAAATGGTGTGGGACAAGGGTATTTACCAAAAGCAAAGGTACTGTTTTGGGAATTGTCACAGAAAAGGAACACTGCCTGAATCATGTGCATCCCCTTATTCAACATCTAGCACATAGTAGACATGTAATAAGTCTGCATAGAATGAGTATTCTTGATTGGATAAAAGAAGGAAGGACCCTCACTGTATTTCTCATATAACGGGCAGTCAACGAACACTTCCTGGTTAGCAAAGTACTACCAAGAATCTCACTGAATGTTTGGTGAAGGTTTGAGCGAATGCTTGGCACATGTTAGGCAGTCAAAGAATGACACCAGAATGAATAAGCGCTCATTTTTCCAGCCACATGAGAGACTTATGCAAAACATAATGGAAAGATACTGGGCTAACTCCTGAGATCAGGATCCTTATGCTTTGAATATGCCTTTTTTTTTTTTTTAATTTTAAGTAAGTCTCTATGTATTCCGTAGCATTTTCAGAAGCTTGGACTGTTCATTTGTGGAACAATGGCTTTGTTTCTCTTTTCTGCACTTCTCAGAGGCACAGACACTCATTTGTGCAAGCTCACACATTAAGGCAGGGGTACAGTCCAAGCTTCTGACTTGTCCACAGTCATTAGAGCCAGAAAAGTCATTTCCCTCTAAAATTCCTAATGAGTGGCTCTGTTTACACACAGATATCTACTGTGTCAGCCCACATGGTGGAGGTCTGACACATTTGGTGCTGTCAAAGTCTGTGATATCATGAATTTTTCTAGACATCTCCCTCCACTACCCAGATACCAAGCCCATGTAATCAACTCTGCTCAGCTCTCAAAAGCTTTGGAAAGGCTTATCTGGAAAACAATATTTCATCTGTGATGGGTGTTCCCTTTAAAATCAAGGTTCTATCTAAGCTTGACTTTAGTTTCCTTCGGGCAGGAGACTAGATGGCACTGGGGACCTGAAGCCTCTTCCCATTATGGAAGGAGGCATTCTTTTAGGAGTCTTAACTCTTGGACAATTTAATTAGACTCTTTGTGCCTCAGTTTTTCATGTGTAGAAAGGGGTTAATAGTGATACCTGTTTTGTAGGATGGCTGTGGAGTAAAGAGTTATGGTATGGAAAGCACTTGGAAAATTCACTAAAGACACCCAGGAGATCTATCTTTCCTTAGTGCAGAATTCAAGTTAGGGAGACCACACAGACATTGTGGGGGCCCTCCTGCCAAGGCAAAGTGGCCTTGGCAGGAGGGAGGAAGGATGATGAGGGAGTGGCTCTGCATCTCTGTTATTTCAATCCACCCAGCACACTTAACCTAATAGTTTGGAGTTCCATGTCAGATTTCAGGTAACAAAAGCTTTCAATTGTATTAAAAAGAAAAAAAAAGTTGAAAACCATGGATCTAGCATATCTTTTATTTTACAAATGAGAAGACAGAATTCAAGATCCCTTAGTCCCCACATCAGTGCCTGCTCCACTCTCCAGCTCTGCCCTTTCCCCTTACTTATCAGAATTGATTGTTCTCATCATATGATTATAATAGAGACTCCTTAGATAGATGTAAGACTTAACTCTCATTTTTCATTTTTTTTATGATTTTATTATTTATTTATTTGAGAGAAATGAGAGCCTGAGCATGAGTGGGGAGGCACAGAGGGAGAAGGAGAGAGAATCTCAAGCAGACTCTGTGCAGAGCAGGGAGGCTGACATGGGGCTCAGTCATGACCTGAGCTGAAATCAAGAGTCATATGCTTAAATGACTGAGCCACCTAGGCACCACTTAACTCTTATTTTCTAATTAAAAATGAGACCTGATTCGGTTGTTTGTCCAAAGCTACATAGTTAGAAAAGTTGGTTAGACTATAATCTAGGTTTCTTATATTCATTATTCAACACAATTATAGGACAGCCACCACACTTTAGTCACTTACAGTGCTATTTCTATACCCTCTAGGACCCTCTGTTCAGGGTAGGGCTACAACCACAAGGTATGAAAATTCTCAAAATGATGCAAGATTACTGCTTGAGGGTTTCCTTCCTCTCATTCTTCTTAGGGAGCCAAAAGGATTTAGGAAAACTTTAAGCCTTCTGGGAAAAAAAAAAAAAAATCCTTGTAACTTGAGTTGTGAGGAGGCCAGAATCTGTGCTTAACTGGTACCTTCTATTTCTTGGTGTGGCTTCTTTTTCATTTAAAAAACAATGATGAGAATGCCCATCTCACATAGCTGTCAAGAGGGTTGAATGAGACAATGTATGCAGAGCCCCAGGCCTGTGCTTGGACCTCATAGAAGCCTTCTGCTAAGTGGATCTATCCCCTACTCCTCTAGTGAATATATGCCTTTCTGTTTCCCCAGATTTCTTTAGGGACTCACCCGACAGTTTGGGTATAATGAATTCCTGTTTCTGAACATTTTTCCTCTGTCCCAAATGAAAATTTCTGTTTAAGGCCTAGCCCCTCAAGGTCCAATCCTTTGGCCGGTACAGTGGCTGTGTTTGTCTGTCTTTTTGGGGATCCTATCATTAGCTCCAGTGACGTAAGCAGGACAGCTAACATTACTTCCACTCTTCAGATAATAAAACCAGGGTTCAGGGAGGTTAAGTGACTTATCCAAGGTCATGTAGCTCATGGTATCCAAGCTGGAATGCAAATTCAGGTTTTTCTGACTCCCTATCCAAGGACCTACGGATCTACCCGGCAGCCTTTGACAGCCCCTGCCAGCCTCTTTTGAAGGCTTCCTCGAAACTCTCTCAGCATGGCGAGTTGTATTTTTATATCAAACAATTTTCAGTGCCTCTCAGTGGGTGGCAAAAATACCAGTGAGGGAGGTCACTCTACCTCGGAGGCTACATGAAGGCCTGGAGCGGTGTGGGTGGCAGAGGGAGGGGGTTGGAATGACATCGGGCCCCCCACATGGAGAGCATTGAGGAGGTGGGAGACATTGAGGCAGCTCAAGCGTAAAGGAAGAGCGAGACTTTCCAAGCAGTGCCCTATATAAACACAGGCGTGACAGAGGGAAGGTTGCCTACAAGGACACACTTGACGTTTCCTTGAGTTTTTGAGGGGAAGGGCTGAGTCACCACGGAAACACCATCACTTTCCCTCCCCCAGGGTGAAGACAATGAGGTGTGACTCTAAAACAAGGGCACTGATGCTTTGCAGTCCTGAGCTGCTCACACATCTGGGGGAGGATTGCCCCTTCTGCCCTCCGCTTTACTTTCCAAGGCATTTGAGGTTCCAAACTACTGTTTCCATCCCTGCCCCTAACCCCAGTGTTCTCCTAAATCATACACCTTGATCTTTAACTTAACAACTTACTTTATCTCTTACCTACTCAGAGACCCATGTGAATATTTCATTTGTAATAAATAGAGACCCAGCTTAAAGTGGCTTAAGTTAAAAAAGAAAAATTAGACCAGAGTATTATCTTAAGGGTGCAGGGTTAGTTTAATTAAAGGGTTTAAAGCCAGCAGCTTCCCTCCACCTTTCTCTACTGTCGTCTTTAGAGGGTTACCTTTACCTTAGAGCCCTATGATTACAGTCCCAAGAAGGCTACCACTGCCCCAGGCTTCGCAGTCTGAAATTCATGTACCGCGAGACAGAAAAGAGAGCCTTTTACCTTGTAGGGCTTTTCTTTCTTCCTTTCTTTTTTTTCCTTAAATCGGGGCACAAGGTTTTTCCACAAGTCCTCTGCTAGATATCCCTCCCTCTATACCCTGTTGGCCAAACTGCATCTTGCCCTTACCTGCAGCAAGCTGTGCCTATAGGAATGGGGTCCCTGTCACTGGCTCAGACTAATGAAGACTCATCCCTTGGAGCTGCAGAACGGCTCTTCTAGCAACTGTCCAGAAAGAATACTCCAAAACTGAATTAGGGTTTTGTGGCAAGGAAGGAACGTGCTACTGGATAGGTGACCAGAAGTGTCTTTTGCAGAATTACCTAATATTACAAAAGACAGCAGTGAAGATTAAATGAGATTTGTGAAAAATATTGTTAATGGTTCCTGGCTGATAGTAAATTTCAAATAAGTCTTCAGCATCACCTTCTCTGACCCTGTTTTTTTTTTTTTTTTCTTAAGATTTTATTTATTTATTTGTCAGAGAGAGTGAGCCCGGGCAGACAGCGTGGCAGGCAGAGGCAGAGAGAGAAGCAGGTTCCCTGCAGAGCAAGAAGCCCGATGTGGGACTCGATCCCAGGACGCTGGGATCATGACCCGAGCCGAAGGCAGCTGCTTAACCAACTGAGCCACCCCGGCATCTCATCTCTGACCCTGTTTTTAATCCCACCCTCTACTTTTTCTTCCTCAGATTGGCTGCCAGCCTTCACCTGTATTCTCTCTGTTTGGAATGCCCCTTCCTGTTGTAATGCTACTATCATACGCAGCTATGACTGCTATCCCAGAATACCAGGGACTGGGAAGCTTCTAACAGCAAAAATTTATTTCTCACGGATCTGGAGGCTGGGAGTCCAAGATTCAGGTGCCAGGAGATTCGCTGTCTGATGAGAGCCCATTTTCTGGTTCATAGACAGCTGTATTCTTGCCGTGTCCTCACCTGGCAAAAGGGAGGAGTGAATTCTCTGGGGCTTCTCTGACAAGGGCACTAATCTCATTCTTGAGGGCGCCACCCTTATGACTTAACCAGCTCAGCTATGCCTCACCTCGAAATGGTATCACTTTCGAGATTGGATTTCAATACATGAATTTTGGGGGAGACACCAATATTCAGTCTAAAACAGCTACCAATATCCCAAGGCCCATCTTATGTCAAATACACAATGACTTCTTCCCTGAATTCTCAATCCTCCGTGGTATATTTGTTCCTTATTTGTACTTTTATCACACCTTGCCTTGCATTTGTGTACTTTCTGAGATCCGCTACAGTGTGAACTTCTTGAGGCTTAGACTAGGTCTTATCGATTCCTAAATCCTCCCAAAACCCCCTAGCAGGCCTACAGACAACAGATGCTCAGAAAATATCTCAGCAATTAAATGCATTTTGTTCAAAGCTACTTCCCTGACCCCACAGCTCCAGAACTCTAGTACTGGCCAGAGCTTGTGGCACATGTTTTCTTCCCTTTTTTTAAGATGGTGATAAAATATACACTATATAAATTTACCATCTTAACCATTTTTAGGTGAATGGTCCAGGATCATTAAGTACATCTACATTATTAGGTAACTATTACCACCAACCACTTCCAGAACCTTTTTTCTTCCTAAATTGACACTTTGTTTAGTGGTAAATAGTAGTTCCCATTCCTCCCTACCCCTTTCTGTTTTCTGGCCACCAACATTCTATTTTCTGCCTATATGAATTTACCCTACATGTGTCACTCAAGTGGAATCATGCGGTATCTGTTCTTCTGTGTCTGGTTTGTTTCACTTAACATAATGTCTTCAGAGTTCATCCATGTTGTAGCATGTGTCAGGACTGCATTTCCTTTTGAGGCTAGTACTCCATGGTATGTCTCTATCACATTTTGTTTATCCATTCTTCTGTTGATGGACATTTGGGTTGTCTCCACCTTTTGGCTATTGTGAATAATGTTGCTATCCACATTGGTGTTCAAATAGCTGTTCAGATACCTGTTTCAATTCTTTTGGCTATAGACCCGGAAGTAGAATTTCTGGATCATATGATAATTTTATGCTCAATTTTTTGGGGAACCACCAAACTCTTTTCCACAGCAGCTGTACAAATCTCAGACCTTGGAGGATGGATATGTTTTTCAACATCAACTAGATGTCAGGACTGTCCTTGTCTATTAAGTCAATCAAGCTTATGAAGACAGGCTTAGGCAAAAAGATGTGAGGCAGATCAGTATAGGGATTCAGGGTTCATGCTTTCAGCCACAGCTGTCCTTCTGTACTCCTATGTGGCCTTTGACAAGTTGTTCTACATCACTGCGTCTCAGTTTCGTCATCTGTAAAATGGGAATAATAATAGCACTTACCTCCTTGGTTGTTGTTTTAATAGAATAGTGCTGATAAAGCTCTCACTACAGGGCCTGACAGTAAACATCTAATAAAGGTAGTAATTAAATCATGTGATAACAATAATGAGTAATGGGATGGGCTCATTTTGAAAGCCCTTCTCAGAAGGAAGTTTCAGTTTGATTTGGTCAACAGTAATATTGAATAAGTATTTAGCCTCTGAAGATATCTACCTTGATGCAGAGAATTCATTTGAATACTACAGTTTTGTCACATGTTGCCTTAATGAAGATTCTTTTGGTATACAGTAATGGAAATCTGTTCAAACTGGCGTAAACAAAATGGGGAATTTATTTGAGGGATACAGAAGGGTCTTAGTGAACCTAAGTGTAAGGATATAGTCAGGCAGTGTCTGTATCTGTGTCTGGTGCCCCATGGTTTCTCAGTGCTGCTTTTCTCTGGGCATCTTTTCTGCTCTTATTTTTTTCTGAAGATTGATTTCCTTTGTTGGTATATATGATCACAATGTGCCACAGCATCTGGATTCTGTACTTATCTCCTCTAGCCTCAAAAATGAAATTGATGAATCTGATTTCCAATTACAAATCCCCGGGAAACTCTCATTGGCCTTTGTGACTCAGGTGCTCATCCTAAATGGAACTGGAATTAGGAGGCTGTGGGAAGGTCGTGGGGACCGGACATGGCTGCACAGATTTATAGCGGTCCTTGGAGGAAGGGGGTCCATGTGGTTCTGCAGATCCACCAAATACTCCCAACAAAAGAATTTAATATTTAGTTTGGCTACTTTTAGTCACATTTTAAACCTATGATCTCTTCGTGAAAGTCCAAGGTGGGGGGGTGGTGTCTTCCATTCTCTAATAAGTCCTGCCAAGAAACTGGGTTAAGGGAAACCCCAGACCAAGTATCCCCACTCATGTTTCTTCTCAGTCAAAATATTTCATATGTTCCAGATGTCATTCTCTCTTGAGAAGGGACTGGACTCTACACTGGACAGGAGGACTGGTCCTTGGCAATGTTACAGACTAATGATGGATGACCTGTCATTACAACAACTCTGTAAATGTGTTTTGCCAACACAAAAGGGGAAAAAAACCCACAAAAGAAGAAGACGAAGGAAAGATCTTTAACATTTTGGCCACTGAAGTCTTGTCATCCATCAGGACCTGGAACTCTGCCACCCACCCACTTGGCCACTGCTGGACCAGAAATGATGAACACAAGTCACTGTGGTTTTTTTGGTTTTTCAAAAATAGAAGAAAAGGGATTTGGCTACAGTGTGGCTTGCCTGGGTTTCCAGATACAGCTGCTTATGGAGAGAAATGAAGGCCCCAGAGCATGCTATTGTAGATATCATTACAGGGGTCTCCCAAATCTCAAGGTTATCAGTCTCTATAGAGCAGAGAAAAAATTTTGCTCAGCTTTATCACTTCTTCTGATTAAAAGTGTAGTAGATTCCCACTCTTAAAAAAAAAAAAAACCTGTACAGAAATGAGTGACTTAAAAATAAGGATTCCTCATAAACTTACTCCACAGATACAACCACTGGGATCTTTTTGGTTTATATGCTTCCAAATTTTTTTCTGCACACATATTATAATATAAGTAAAAAGACATGCTTTTTCTACATATAATTATCTTTACCTAAATGGATTATTACAATAATGTAGCTCTGCAATTCTTTTTACATAACAATGTAACTCAGCCACCTTTCCCTGTCAGTACTTAGAACTCTCTCTCATTCTTTATAGGCTACACAGGTTTCCATTGTATGGTCATACTTTATTTGTTCAGTCCCTATTTAAGCTATTCAAGGAGTGAGGAAAATATTTAATACTAATATCTTTCCTTATTCTTTCTCTCTCTCTCTTGCCTCCCACACCTATAAGATATTATTGGGCAAAGGTGACTTTGGGATCAAAAGTCTTAAGTGGCTACTGTTGGCTCCAGTGGTTGCATGATTGCTTTAAAATTAACATCTCTCCTGGTTATTTGTTGTGATGCTCAATTATTTGGTTGTTTATTCTCAGCTTAGGGAAATCACCCTTCATCCGTAAGTTAAATGGTAATAGAATACTCAGAGTTCTACAGAAATCTCAGAGGGGTCTCAGAGCTGTAGATCTGGGGAGAATCAGGCAGCAGGGCTGAGGAGCTCTTCTGTGATTTCCTTACTACCTTTTAATTATTCCCCCTTATTTGGTTTCCATGGGAATTGGTGATGTGCATTGTGTGTGTGTGTGTGTGTGTGTGTGTGTGCGTGCATGCACAAGCACACCCATGCATGCTTACATGTGTGTATGTGTTATGTCTGAGTGTGTGGCTGGGTGAAAAGGCCTGCACAAGAGTGAACTCAGCAAATATTGATCTGTGAAAAGCCCTAGGAGGCGACTGGGTGGAATTTTGGGGCTACTGAGCAATAAATGCAGTGACCCCCGTAAATTGGGACAAAGCGAGGGGAAAAGGTTGGATGCTGTTTCTGTGTCTTTCATGAATTTGGAAATTTGATTCTTATGCTATTGTGATGATGCCTTGGGCATCTCTGGTTAATCAAATGCTTCTGGGCCCCTTTGTGATGAATGCTGTGACTTCTGAGTAACACACCATCGAATAAACCAGGAGTCCCCCGAAAAATCCCTGATGGTCTTTATTATTCAAACCTTGCTTGGGTCATAACTTTTGGGAAAGAGTTTTGCTTTTAGATGAAAACTGGTTGCAAGGGGGTGTGGGGTTGGGAGGTGTGATTGGAGAGGAGTGGATAATGATTTAGGGTGAATTCAAGGCATCTTCCTATTGCTTTCAAAATACTGTTGTCTCTAGTTATAGAAATGTTAGTCTGTGCTACTTAAGAAGGGCAGCTTTAGAGAAGCTTTTATTCTTCAAGTGCTAATTTAAGCACAGCGTGGTTTCCCGAGTATAAATACAGATTTAGTGCGTACTCTACCCTACTCAATATACAAACGTAGAGCTGCAAAAGCCACCTTGTCCTCAGGCTCACATTGCTGGGTGTAGGCAAATACGGTCAGCCGTACAGCTTTGGTTTTCTCTGGGGATGTGGATTGTTTTCTGGGACCAAGGAGACCATTGTACTTTTTGTGATAATAACTATAATTCCTTACCTTAAATTGTCCTTTTAGGATATGAAGCCTCCGCAACGTATGGTTTTCTATGTTCCCCTCCAGAAATTCCTGGAGGGTAGGGATGAATTATTATCCCTTTGTTTTGCATATGTTTTCCTCATAGGCAAGCAGTAAGCAGGAGCCAGATCCCATGGTGATCAGAAACACAGACTCTTGGGCCAGACAGAACTGGGTTCAAATCCAACCTTCACCCTTTATGCCATTGGGACCTTGGGCAAGTTATTGAATTCCTCTGCCTTTTAATTCCTTTTTCTATAAAATGAGGATACTAATTTCTACTGTATGGGGGTTATTATGAGATGAAGTAAAATAAGGCTTACTACGCATTCAGTATAGTACTTGGCACAGAGGGAGCCCTCGGCAAATGTAGAAACTCTTAATAATGTTACACAAAGATGGTAAGTCACGTAACAGGACTAGAGTTTGAGTTTGACCCTGAGCTGGGTGTGTTTTTTACTACACCATACAGGACATTCCAAGGCTTTTCTATGGAAGTGACTTCTTTCCTGTTAGAACAGTCTGGAATCACCCTGTTGTAAACGCTGCACATTTAATGGACTAATTCCGTGGGAGATATTTTAGGAGAGAAAGAATGCAAAACAAGCAAACACATTCTGAGTCCCTACTCTGTGGCAGGCAGGTTTACAGTGCTATCTGATTTTATCAGCACCCTCTTGCTCGTTACAAAGACTAGGAACAGGAGGCTCAGAAAGTAGACAACTGGGGTGCATGGGTGGCTCAGTGGGTTAAGCCGCTGCCTTCGGCTCAGGTCATGATCTCAAGGTCCTGGGATGGAGCCCCGCATTGGGCTCTCTGCTCAGCAGGGAGCCTGCTTCCCTCTTTCTCTCTCTCTCTCTGCTGCCTCTCTGTCTACTTGTGATCTCTCTCTGTCAAATAAATAAATAAAAATCTTAAAAAAAAAAAAAAAAAGAAAGTAGACAACTTGTCCAAAGTCACGCCGCTGGTGTGAGGCAGAGGACACCAAGACTCAGATCTGTTCAACACTAAAGCCATCATCTTCCCACTGCTCTAACTACTGCCACAAAAAGGGCACCTTCCCTTTTGAGGGGACACAGATTTGGTGCTGAGAAGATGTGGGCTGTATTTGGTTTGCCTGCCTGCTGAAAACGCTCCTTCCTCAGTCTGATTCCCTGGACTATTTCGGGGCTGCCATGTCATTTCTGTCCCCCCTCGGAGAGCCCTGAAGAATGTGCAGAGAAAAAAAGAAACCCAAGAAATCTATTATTGGCACTCGCCCTCGATTTGCTATTATGACGTCCATCCTGCAGAGAAGTGTTTATAGCCTTATAAGGTTCCGAGCATCAATTTAACTATGTTATCTCCCAGCAGATGATACAAAATGCAATCTCAGTAGCATACGGCGGAGAGAGGTGGGAGAGTTTCTTGGCTGGGGAATGAGAGAGAAATGAAAAAGGGCCTACTATGCTGAGTCACTAAGGCAAAGCAACTTACTATGGACCACATTCAGTCCTGTGCCAAGACACAGCAGCGAGTCACATACTGCTTGGTGTGGCTGAGATGTTCCTCTTTGGGAACGCGTCTTCTGAGTAGCTGCAGCCAGAAAAAAGGAGGAAAAACGCCAACATCCTGAACATTTTAAGTTCATCAGTTATATTTTTACACAGTTAAATCAAGCACAAAAACAGAAAAAAGAAAGTCATGTTTCCACCAGCTTTCCTAGAGCCTCCCCCAACACAGCCGGATGCCCTAACTCTCCTCGCTTTGCCATCATAATAATCCAGCTAGCATTGCTGAGTGCTGTTCGTGGGCCAGGCACTGGGTTCTGAGCGCCGATCGCCTTATCTCACTTAATCCTTGCAAAAACCCCATGGGGTGTGTTACATTCATCAGTCCCATTTTGACATGAGGAAAAGATGCTTAGAGACATTGAGTAATCTGATGAAGTTTCAGAACTAGAGAGTTACAGAATCAGAATCAGAACTTGGCTCTTTCTGATACCAGAGGTAGGATCCTTGATTACTACCTTCTACTATCTCACCACTCCCTAAAGGTAAAAGGGACAAGAAATCTATTAGGCCAGGCATCCCACACCTGGCTTATTAGCAGAATAACTTGATGAGCTTAAAGCAAAACAAAATAAAATAAAGAACATGAAACAAAACCAAAAAAATCCTACTTGGGACTCACAATGGAAGATCTTTATTTAGAAGATTTGTATTGGATCTCAGAAGTTCATATTTGAGTTTCCCCCAGGTGATGATTCTAATGAAGACACAAGTTGGAAACCGCAGATTTCATCTATTTCATTCATTTACAAAGCAGCATCTTAGAATAGAAGTGACTTGCCCATGGAAGTACATCAAGCTGGGAGTAGACCAGAACCTGATTCCTGGTCCTCTTTCCATATTACCATGCCTATCAATTGATTAATGAACTGGTAATATATGTGGTCAAGTCATTAAATTCTAAGAGCTAGACTGGATATGTTTTTGAGGGAGGGGGGCACCGTGGGACCTGGGACATTAGGGAGAATGATTTCATCAAGGAAGTTTATTTAAACATAATAGAATTACATTAATCAATGTTCAGTAAACGTACCAGGGCAGAGTCAGTAGTAGACTTTGGAGAATTGAGAAATCACAGATCAAAACTGAGGTATTTTCAGAAAGAGAAAGAAAAATTGATGAGAGCATGGGCAAGGGAATGGGAATGCTCTATCAGGATATGAAAATATCATACTGAGAAGCCAACCTGTTAGAGAAGAGGAAGTGCTAGGAGTCAGCTTGAGAAGTCAGCTTGAGAAGAACAAAATGGAGTTAGACCACCTGCAGCGAGCATTTGAAATTTTATTTACTGTGCAGAATCTGAAGTGTCTTTCCATATGGGGGGGGGTGCCTTTACTGTCTGTGGAAGTGAAGATGCTAGATAGATACATTTTTCACCTCTGGAAGCTGGTGCAGAGACATGGTAGGCAACCAGATACTCCAACCAGATTGTACACCTAATCAATGGACTTCTAAAAAATTTACTTGAGGGACTGAAGTAGAGTGTCCAGCACCCAGGAGTGGCAGAGGTGGTAGAGCAGAGGTTGTGTGTAGTGTCAAAGCAGACCATCTCTGAGATGTACCCTTGGCTGTGAATGTGGCCACTCAGCTTCCCTTATCTCTTGCCCCTTGCCAGACCCAGTCAGTCTCCTCAGCTACCCCATGCCCGGCCAACAAATCTCTTTGTTGCTTCAGTTACCTCCAGGCAGTTTATATCCTTTGCAGTCAAGAATGTTGACTCACATGCCTCCCCACACTGAAGCCTACCGCCACCCTGTTAGAATTTCTCAACAATATTCTGTTTGTCCTATTGCAGCCTTTTTTCTAACAACAATCCACCACACAGGCTGCTTCTAAAGGCTTCATCTTATTACATCTACGTTTGTGAGGTAGCTATCACCATCACTCCCATTTTTAAAAGAGATGGAAACCCAGGCTAATAGAAATAAGTACGAACACCTGGGTTCAAATCCTCATTCTGATACTTAGATCTGTGATTTGGGGAGAACTTTTTTTTTAGCCCTCTGAATCTTTGCTTATCTTAAAGGGAGGCATGGATCACCTATCTCCTAGGGTTGTTGGGAAGATGAAATATATGGCTAAATAGTCTAGATGTTATAAAATGTATCTTAAAGTTATTGTCGTCACTGTGACTTTATCCCTCAGACAATCCTATGCATTTTAATTCACTTTAAAAGCTGTATCTCGAAGGAATAAAAATTATAGCCTAATACCTCTCACCAATTCTAAGCAACATCCAGGCCAAAATATAAAAATTGGATAATTTTGAACAAAATTGATTTTCAATGGTGTTATGATTTCAGCCTGTCAGTGGTCTGTTTTGAGGGCCCCGATGGAGAATTTTGCCTTCCTTAAGGCTGTGTTATAGGAACACTGGACTGAAGGCATCTCTCCTGAGGAAGTACCATTTCCAATGGATAGGGCATTTTCCCTAAAATGTGACTAGTGGAGAGAAAAATTATCCCCGAATTGAAGACTTGTGAGGCTTGACCTACCAGAAACAATAAAGCCGTCATTTAGGACACTTGCCAATGGTGTGGGTTACAAAAGCTCCCCCTAGCTGAAATGCCAAAGGCTTGATGGGCACAGAAGGAGTATTGGGTCCTTCCCTTGATGCTGGATGGGAAGAAATGCAAAAGTCTATAACACTCCATCTGTAGTTTCCAGCTAACTTCTGCATGAAATAATGTACTGAGTATTTTCTATGTATCAGGCACTGTTCTAGGTGCTTTATATATTTTTGTTAATCTTCACCACAATCTTATGTGGAATGTCTTACTACCACCATTTTATAGGTGAGAAAACTGAGCCAGAGATGGTTAACTAACTTGCCCAAAGTTATTATAGGTCAAAGCCATGATTTCAACCCCATGAGTCTGATTCCAGAATCTGAGATTTTTTTTTTTAATTTATTTGACAGATAGAAATCACAAGTATGCAGAGAGGAAGGTACAGAGAGAAGGGGAGGCAGGCTCCCTGCCGAGCAGAGAGTCCGATGCGGGGCTCGATCCCAGGACCCTGGGATCATGACCCGGGCGAAGGCAGAGGCTTAACCCACTGAGCCACCCAGGCACCCCTTTTGTTTTTTTTTTTTTAAAGATGTTTTTATTTATATGTCGGAGAGAGAGAGAGAGAGAGAGAGCGAGCACAAAGAGGGGTGCAGTGGGCAGAGCAGGGAGAGGGAGAAGCAGACTCCCTGATGAGCAAGGAGCCCGATGCGGGACTCTATCTCAGGACCCTGGGGTCATGACACGAGCTGAAGACAGATGCTTAACTGACTGAGCCACCCAGGTGTCCCCAGAATCTGAGTTCTTAACCACTATATTCTGCTTCCCACTGCTGGAGAACTCAAATGTTAAAAAGTATTTCTTTTTCTAGAGGTTTAATCAGCCCCTTGTTTATTCCACCTTGTTTGGCTATAGTCTGCTTAGTCTACTTATTCAGAATGTTTCCTGTCACCCTCCTCCCAACCCCTCAGACAGTATAAGAATCTCTCTTGTCCTCTCTTCTCTTCTCCAGGCTAAAGAGTCCCAATTACTAGAACAGTTTCTTGCATTATTCTAAAGATTTATTTATTTATACTAGAGGGAGAGAGAGAGAGAGGAAGAGAGAGGGGAGGGGCAGAGGGAAAGGAAGAGAATCCTCAAGTAGACTCCTCACTGAGCACTGAGCGTGGAGCCAGATGTGGGGCTCGATCCCAGGACCCTGAGATTATGACCTGAACCAAAATCAAGAGTCAGATGCTTAACTGACTGAACCACTCAAATTCCCCGAATAGTTTCTCATATTAAAGTGTTTCCAGATCTCTCATCAACCTGACCATCACACTTTAATCTAGACACATTCTAAATTGATGTGTTCCTCTTCAAAAAGGATGCTCCTCACTGGACCCCATACTACCCACATGTGCTCTGATGAATGCAAGGGTCAAGGGGATGATCACATTGCAAGGGGATGATCACATCTCGAATAACGACATTTACTAATGACTGGCCACCTACTGTGTGCCAGACACCATGCTAGGTATTTTTAAAAAAGATTTTATTTGTTTATTTGACAGACAGATCACAAGTAGGCAGAGAGGCAGGCAGAGAGAGAGGAAGAAGCAGGCTCCCCGCTGAGCAGAGAACCCTATTTGGGGCTCGATCCCAGGACCCTGAGATCATGACCTGAGCCGAAGGCAGAGGCTTTCACCCACTGAGCCACCCAGGCACCCCCATGCTAGGTATTTTGCATGCACCAAAGCTTCTTAAATTTTCTGCTGAAGTACCCTGAAAACAGAGAAAGTGAATGTGTACCCCTAAGGAACTAAGAGCATGAACCATACAGTGGCTGTGTGTATTTTGAAAGCTCTTTACCACTTTGAGCTTTAAGATGGCAGCAGAGTTTTCTTCCTACTCAATAATAGATCCCTGTTTGTCTTAACATAAAAAAATTTGGTTGTAAGTGAGTTGCCATTGAGTAAAATAGAAACATTGGGAACATGCCTTGTATTTATGCCATGGCCTCCCATACTCCCAAGTGCACTGCCAAATACTGCTAGGAATTTGCCAGCCTAATCTGAGAAGTGTAGCCATACATTATCTTTATTACTTATGAGAACCAGTCAAGGGAAGCATATTTGGGGACAGATCAAGAAGAGTGGCTCACATGTAACTTGCCCACGTTCTCAAAGACAGTAAGCTGAACCTGGCTTTGGATTTAGATCTGCGTAAGTCCTTCCCGCTCCACTTTAGAGCAGATGAGGATTCCATTCCTGAACACTTTTGAGCCAGACTAATTCACGAATACAAACATTCTTCTATGAGCCCAGCCCACGCTGATGTGTGGTCCTGCCGGCTAGTGTACACCTTGGACCCAATGCAGGAACGCTGGATAGTGAGAAATTTAGTGTTTGGACCCAAAGGCTGGATCCGATGTTCATCTCTGTTACTCATCCTTCTTGTCATGTTTTCTAGCTTATCTAGGCAGTTTTGAGGTCTAATTTGGTGATCAAACCTGCCTCCTTGTCCTTAGAAAGCCCTTCCAAGAAAGTCCTTCCAAGAAAGCCCTAGAACCCACTGGGCCCCACAGTTCTTATTGTGATCCCAGTTTCTCTAGGGAGTTTTCTAGGGGCCCTCTTGGACTATAGAACTATTAGATATTACTCCTCTTTGAGGCATCATGAAAAATGACAAATGGGTATGTGTACATGCAAGCATGTATGAGCATGTCTGTTTCAAAATTCAAAACTACCTATTTCTAGCTAAATAGGCTTTGAAACTCACTGCTCATCCTTCTCAACAATTTTAGTGAAGAAGTGTTCCTCTTGAGAGTTCTGAGAACAATGGGTCACAGGAGAGAAAGTGAAATATAAGAGGCCAGAGGTGGATGGAGTATAAAACCGGGTCTGTAAGGTCAGTCTGCGCCTTCCCTAAAGCTCAGCAAAGAGAGGAGCTCTTATGACAGATATCTGAGGAGGCCGCCCTTCAGTGCTCTCTGTGGCCCTCTATAACCCTTCTCCTGTTCAGCATCTTTCCTGAGGGCTGCCCTGCCTGTTGTCTTCACCCTCCCTGCACTGCTCCTTTCCTTACCACACACAGTGTCTGGATCCCTGCCTCTGTTTTGGGATTATCGCTTCTACCCCACCATCAAAACCCAGAGGATGTAGACATGGCAGCTGGACCTGTTTATCTTTGATGTCCCTTCCCCGGAGTTCACACTGACCTTTAAACAAAACTGGGCCAGGTGAGGCCCAGAGAGAAAAGGGGATAGTACAGAAAGAGGAGGAAATGACAGGACTGAAATCAGATTACACGCTCCCATCAGTGACCAAACCAGCGAAACCCGCAGAACTGGTCTGTTTTCTCAAGGCCAAACCAGACTCTTCTCTGCATTTTTCCAGAAGCATTCTTTTCTCTTCTGAGAGCAGGGGAAATGGATTTGAAGCAAGGGTGGGGTCTGTTGGCAGGGTGGAGAGAGGGTGGGAGGGATAAATGTTTCTCTCCTCAGAGAGAATATACAGAAAAGAAAATAGATGCTTTGGCATCTGGAGTAATGCAGTTTTTGTATCCCTGGCACAGCTGCAACAGCCACCGTTGACGACCAAGAAAGCCCTGGAACCCACTGGGCCCCATTGCTGGTAACCAGCGGTCTGCTTTTGTAGATCAGACAATAGGCCAGGTGCAAGGCAATCCAATAGGCCTGGTCCTCCCACAGCTCCCAGGGCCAGCACTGAGCGTCAGTGAGCCCCTCATCTCTTTGTATCCTTGGCAATAGATCATCCTCACTAGGTCACTGGCCTGGTGCTCCACTGCTGTGCATTTTCCACTCTGCCATTTTGGTTGCTGCTGGATGTGTGATAGTCCTGAAGGGTACACCACTAGCAGAGGTCTCCTGGTGAGGACACAGGATTAAGTAGAGGTTCGGCATGAAACTTCTGAAGTCAAATTTCCCGGTTTCAAGCTCCACTTCACTCTCACAGCTGCAGTATGCTGGATACATTCTCTCCCTTTTCTGGTCTTCTGCTCTCTCATCTATAAAATGGAGATAGGAACTAAGCCAGCTGGGGTACTGGTGAGGACCAAATAAAACAATGCGCATAAGTCAGCTAGTACATAGCAGGCACTCAGGGAACGTTAACCACTGGGGACATGTTAATAATGAATCATTTGCTTTTCCTGGGGTAGTGTAACATGGAAATGGGAAATATATTTAGGCCCATGTGATCTGGCATATGGTGGAACAGAAAAACACTTGGAACACCAGAAAGCTGTTATGTCATTGTCCCACTATCTCACCTTGGGAAACAATCTTTCCCTTCTCAAGTCTCAGTTTGCCCATCTGCAAAATGAGGGCTCACCCAACATCAGCCTTCTGTGACTTATGTTTTACCGCCTCAGTTTTCAGTAACCCAGCAAGCCCCTGGGAATGAGATTGGAGGATTAAGTAGCCATGCTTATTGCTTAGAGCTAAGAGCTCTGAACCCTTCTTGTCTTCTCTCCTGAGCAAACATGGATGGTGGGGGGCTAGGGAGAGCCTGTGTTTGAGGCAAGGGAGACATAAGAATACTCAATTCAAGAACAAACATTTTTGGGGAAAAAATGTGCTTGTGTATGTGTGTGTGTGCGTGTGCGTGCGCGCATGTATATTAAATTAGAAGTCCAACAGAGAGACAGGAGGAGGAAATGGTTTTATGCTCATGATCAGAAAGTTAAGTGTCACAGAGCTATGACTAATTCACAGGTACTGTAAGCGCCCGAGGTGAGCTTCAGGAAATGGATGGGCATATGTGCTATTTTTAGCGCTCCCCTCTCTGCTTTTGCTGGCCAGAGTGTCAGGTGAGCCCTGCTCATGGGCAGGTGGGGAGTCTCCTTGAGGTATTGAACGTGCTGATGTCACTTACTGGCTTGTTCACTCCATGAAAAGAGAGGCAGAGGAGGCAAGATGAGAGGGGGACTGATGGGATGGAAAATGTACTTAGAAAAACATCAT
>RCUC01142355.1:0-32020 GCA_003697995.1 Taxidea taxus jeffersonii | reverse complement strand
TAGTGTGCATCAGTATCTCATTTCATCTTAGGCTGAATAATATTCCATTGTCTAGAAAATAGCACACTTTTTCTGTCCATTCATCTTTCATGGACATTTGGATTGTTTCCATCTTTGGGCTATTGTGAAGAGTGCTGCTATGAACACTGACTTATAAGTATCTCTTGGAATCCCCGCTTTCAGTTATTTGGGGAATAGAGCAAGGAGTGCAAATGCTGGGTTATATGATAATTTCATATTTAGCTTTTTGGGCAACAGCCACTGTTGTTGACAGTGGATTCACCATTTTATATTCCTACCAGCCAAGTGTGAAGGTTCTGATTTCCCCACGTCCTCAGCTATGCTTGCTTTCTATTTTGATTTGGGTGGGAAGTGGTAGCTCTTGTTTTGATCATCCTGCCGTAATGATTAATGATGTTGAGCTGGTTTTTATGTGCTTTTTGGCCAACTGTATATTTTCACTGGAGAAATGTCTATTTAAATGTCTCTTCAGGGGCACCTAGGTGGCTGAGTCAGTTGAGCGTCCAACTCTTGGTTTTAGCTCAGGCTGTGATCTCAGGATACTGAGATCAAGCCCCAGGTCAGGCTCCACACTCAGGGAGGAGTCTGCTTGACAATCTCTCTCCTTCTCCCTCTGCCACTCCCCTGCTCTCTCTCTTTCTCAAATAAATAAAATAAACAAATCTTTAAAATAAACAAATTCCTATTCAAATTCTTTGCCGATTTTTGAATTGGGATGTTTGTCTTTTTCTTGTTGAGTTGTATGATTTCTTTTTATATTCTAAATACTGGATCCTTATCAGATAAATTATTTGTAAATATTATTCTCATCCTGTAGGTTGTCTTTTTACTTTTTCCACAATATCCTTTTATGAACATGTTTTTAAAATTTTAGTGGATTCCAATCTATTTATTTCTTTTGTTACTCATGCTTTTGGTATTATATTGAAGAATTCATTGTCATATTAAAGTCCTGAGAACTTATCCCTGTTTTCTTCTAAGAGTTTTATAGTTTTAGCATCATTTGTCAAAGAGACTATTATATTCTCCATTGAATGGTCTTGATACTCTTGTGGAAAATCAACTGGCCAAAGGTTTATGGCTTATTTCTGGATTTCTCATTCTATCATTCTATTCCATCGGTCTATATCTCTGTCTTTGTGCCAGTACCGCACTGTTTTGATCCCTGTATCTTTGTAGTAAGTTTTGAAATCAGGAAGGACTTTGTTTTATTTTTTTCATGGATACTGCTTTGGCTAGTTGGGGCACCTTGCAATTTCACATGAATTTGAGGATCATCTTTGTCATTTCTGCAAGAAAGGCCACCGACATCGTAATTAGGATCCCACTGAGTCTATCATACTGCCATATTTGGGTCATACTGCCATCTTATCAATATTAAGTCTTCCAATATACAAACATGGGAAGTCTTATCATTTACCTAGGTCTTTAATTTCTTTCAGTCAAGCTTTGTAGTTTTCAGTGTCCTGCTGTTACACCTCCTCAGTTAAATTTATTCCTAGGCATTTTACTATGTTGGATGCTTTTGTAAATGGAATTGTTTCTTTCATTTCCTTTTGGATGGTTCCTTGGTTCCTTGCTAGTGTATGGAAATACAACTGATTTCTTGCATATTGATCTTACGCAACTTTGCTGATTTTGTTCATTGGCTCTGTTTTTATTGTATCTTTAAAGTTATTTACATAGAAGATCATGTCACCAGCAAAGAGAGAGAGTTTTATTTCTTCGTTTCCAATCTGGATGGCTTTATTAATTTTTCTTGACTAATTTTCCAAGCTAGATTTTCAAGTACAGTGTTAAACAGCACTAGTGAAAGTTGCAGTCCTTGTTTTGTTCCTGGTTTTAGGGGGAAGATTTTTGTTTTTCACCACTGAGTATGATATGAACTATAGGCTTCAAAATGCACTTTATCATTTAAGGCTTGAGGAAGTCCCTTGTGTTGAGGAAATTCCCTTGTGTCCCTAGTTTGTTAAGCATTTTTATCTTAAAAGGGTGATGAATTTTGTCAAATACTTCTCTGCATCAGTTGAGTTGATCACATGTTCCTTCATTCAGTTAATGTGGTATATTCTATTAATGTGGTTGATTGATTTTTGTATATTGAAACACATTTGCATTCCTGGAATAAATCCTATTTGGTCATGGTACATAATCCTTTTTATAAACTGCTAGATTTGCTTTGCCAGTATTTTATTGAGAATTTTTTTATCTATACTCATAAGGGATACTGGTCTATAGTTGTCCTGGATGTCTTTTTTTTTTTTTTTTTGGTTTTGGTATTAGAGCGATACTGGCCTCATAGAATAAGTTAGAATAGATAACAAAATGTTATCCTCTCTTCTAATCTCTGACAGAGTTTGAGAAAATTTTATGTTAATTTTTTTTGGTAGAACTCATTAGTGAAGCCATCTGGTCCTGGGCTTTTCTTTGTTGGAAGGTTTTTGACTACTGATTCAATCTCCTTCCTTGTTACAAGTGTGTTCAGGTTTTTAATTTGTTTATTTTTTTAAAGATTATTTATGTGTGTTGTGTGTGTGTGAGAGAGAGAGAGACAGAGAGAGAGAGAAGATAGAGCAGCAGAGGGAGAGGGAGACAAGCAGGCTCCCTGCTGAGCAGGCTGAATCCCAGGACCCTGAGATCATGACCTGAGCCCAAACCAAGAGTCTGATGCCTAACTGACTGCGCCAACCCAGGCACCCCATGAACTTTTATTTTTTAAATTCTCTATTTCTGTTATCTTTTTTCTCATCTTTATAATTTTCTCCATTTGCTTGCTGCAGATTTACTCTGCTGTTCTTTTTGTACATCCTTAAGCTAGAAAGTAATCGATTTGACCTATTTCTTCTTTTTCAACGGAATCATTTATAGCTAGGTATACATTTCCACTGAACACTGGTGTAGCCGCGTCCCATCACTGTAGGGCTTTTGAACGCACTCTTTTCCCCACCTGAGATGTTACAATTCTTACCGTGACTGACTTCTTAGGTTTAATACTTGTTGTTTTGGTGAGCTCTCTCCTGACCACTCTAAGTATGTTCCTTTTCACAGTCCCCAGTCTCTGATTCCCCGCTCAGCATCCCATTTGCTTCCTAGATAGCACACTGCATTTTGCAATTATTTTTATGTTTAGTTATTGATTTTTTGTGTTCCTCACTAGCCTGTTTTGTCCTTGTCCACCACCGTATATGCACAATGCTTTACACACAATGGACAGTCAATAAATATACAGAACAAGTGCATTTGTAGGTGTCTAAGTCGCCACCCCACAAAACAGTATGGGAAATAAAAATGATATTTACCACATCAGGACGGGCTGGCATTGAATCATACGGCAACTTTTGCTGAGTATCTATTTATGTCTTTACAGTTCCGTTAACTACAATAATTGAATACTCACCTAATGTAGATTTATTTTTGCTGACTAGCCAACAATGATAGCCAAACAGAGAGGACAAGCTGACAGAAAACATAGCTGCAGCAAAGAATAAAAACATAATATGGAACTTGGCTTGAGTATCGGGTAGGCCATTCTATAAAGAAAGGAAGAAAATAAAATGTTTTGTCAAAGGGATAAATATTCCCTACTTTGTAAGTAAGAATTTTTTTTTTGCTCTACGTTTTTTTTTTTTAATTTAGATATGGAGAAAGATACATGGCTTTATGTTAAAACTTTGAGAAAAAGTGTATGATGTAAGATTAAAAATGTTTACTGTTAATGAATAGAGATATAAAAATATTAAAATTTGGAATATTTATTTTGTTTTTCATAACTGAATCATAGAAAAATTATAGTAGTACATGTGTAAACTATAACACTAGGAAGCAAGATAAAAGGAACTATGAAATATAATTTTTAATTTACTTCCTGAAAATGTTTTGTTAACACACTGTAGCTTTACAAATGTTTAAATCGTTTTATTATAATGCCTGAAAATGAAGGTTAATTGGCACAATTAGTTACTATACTTATTGATGTTTTAACATTACTACAAACAACAGCATCAACTACAAGAACACATACAACAACACATCCACAATAATGCTTCAAGCTATTTTAAATAATAGCATCACAGAAAGATCAACACTAGTGCATAACACTGGTCTAAAACAAACCTTACGATATCCAGGTAGCAGAACAGGCTTTCTCAAAGCAAAACCAGTTTTATTGTACGTATTGCCCAAGGAGACCTGAACCCACTCTAGAATGGCAGGCTTGCACTTTGGACACCTAATAAAGCACCAGAGCTGCTAGCAGGTGTCCCCTTCTGATAGGAAGGTCATACTATTTCAATATTCTATGCTGACAAAGGTCACCAGCTCTCACTCATAGCTTCTGACAGCAGAATTCTCACAGTGACAACTGGTCATTCCTTTGCATACATATTTATGGTTTGGAACTAATACCATCCCCAGGAGTGAGAAGCAGTGAGGTAATATCCTTTCAGACATTCATTAGGGTTCATTCTTCGTGCTGGACACTGAGCTATTCCTGAACGCTAGCAGCAAGTCCATATACCTGTATATTCCTAGGGCTTGGCAAGGTAACTGGCACAGAAAGGCATTCAATAAATCTTTAGTATTCAATGTGGTTCAAATCTGACCTAAATTACCTAGGAATTTAGAAAGTTCTTACCATAATAAAGGATAATTTAATAAAACAATGAAGAAATCCTGACCTGGGATAACTGCTTATTTGTTTGCTTGTTTTGTTTTGTTTTTTACCATTGTTTGGGGTCCACAAGGAGTATCTCTGGATATTTATAATACTTGATTTTAATTTTGTTTTGCTTACATTTAAAATACACAAAAAAACAAATGAACTACTTAAAACCTAACCAAGCAATACCTAGTAAAAACTCAGGATCTTTTAGACATAATAGTTCTAAAACACAGTCTTTATACACAAAAAGAAAACACTTCACTTTTTTTAAATACTGAAAAGAAAACTTCAAATATAGTCAATTCTCATTATTCACAGAGGCCATGTTCTATAAAGGTGCTATGAACACTGAATTTGTAAATATGGAACCACCACCCCAGGGAAAATACAGGGTTAGGCTCCTATGAGCCTCCGGTCACAATATTCCCATCAACTGATCAATACTCAACCCTGTCTTATGTGTGCTTCTGCTAAAAAAAAACACTGTAATGACATCTTATTTAATATACATTGTTGATTCAGTACTTAGAGCCGACAAGCAGTGTAACTCATGCCTGCAGGAAGCTTACCTAACCCGAGTATTTTCTCCATAAGGTACATTACAGTCTTCTTTAGCTCAGAAACACCAGGCAGCACTTCCGTGCTATGCATGAAGACCATTTAAAATAGCAAAATCACCGACAAAAAGTACAAAAAATGCAAAAAATGTGACACTAAACAGACTGAAAGCATACTTGTTTATAGTAATGAGAGAGCAAGAAGAGCAAACAAGAAGGCAGTATGTGGTGGCCTTGTTTGATCTCAGCTGGGAATGTGCACATGGGCGGGTCAAGTTTTCCCCACACTGTGCATGTCTGCAAAGGACCACAAAAGCTCTGTGAGCACTGATTTGGGGATTACAAATGTGTTTCAGCAAGTAAGAGAATTCACAAACACAGAATCTGTGAATAGCGAGGATTGACTATATATATAAATGAACTCTAGTCTATAAAATAAGCATCTGAAATAACTCAATTACTGAAAATCTACTATATATTTTTGTTTACCAGAAAAAAATCGCCAAGGTATTGACTTACTGTCCAAAATTTGATAAAATACTGCAAGTCCGTAGCAGCAATAAAAAGGCAGTAGAGCAGAGAATAAGCCAAGAAAAGGAGGAAAAATTTATAATTTGAAAATCCGACACAATTGTTCACCCTGTGAACAAAACAAAAACAACCTTTTCAGTGAGTTTCCACCTACAGTCTGTGTATAGTCATATTTAACACAGTATTTGGTTTCCTCTCCTTTAAAATTTATTGGCATTTCTTTTTTTTTTTAAAAGATTTTATTTATTTATTTGATAGACAGAGATCACAAGTAGGCAGAGAGGCAGAGAGAGAGGAGGAAGCAGGCTGTCCGCAGAGCAGAGAGCCTGATGCAGGGCTCGATCCCATGACCCTGGGATCATGACCCGAGCCGAAGGCAGCGGCCTTAACCCGCTGAGCCACCCAGGCGCCCCTTATTGGCATTTCTTTACGCAAGATTCATAACATTTCTTTTTGCATACAAACATTTAAAAAAATCCATTTCACTAAAAAAGGAACTTGTGTTTAGCTTTTTAAGTTTGATATGTGATATTGCTTTAATTGACCATGAACCAACCACATAACTATATTTCATGTCCAGTTAGGTAAATAAGCACATGCCTAAAAAATACAGAGCTGGTGAGAAAACTAATGAAGTCAGGCAGATAAAAATTTATTAAGTTCTTTGTTACCTTTGTTACCTAAGTAAAATATGATTTTATTTTATTTTATTTATTTATTTGACAGAGACAGAGATCACAAGTAGGCAGAGAGGCAGGCACAGAGAGAGTGGGGAAGCAGGCTCCCTGCTGAGCCTGATGCAGGGCTCGATCCCAGGACCCTGGGACCATGACCTGAGCTGAAGGCAGAGGTTTAACCCACTGAGCCACCCAGGCGTCCCGGATATGATTTCTAACTATGATTGGGTAATTTAAGATCTTCCAGATTTCCCCGAGTTAGATGAAATATCTTTGTAAACTACTTGAATGCCATCAGCATACTACCGAAGAAACCAGATTATCCAGGGGACATTTAAGAAAAAAAATAGGATTGAGAGCCAGACAGCAAGGGTCATAATGTGCATCTAACACTCAATAATCATGTGGCCTTGACCAAGCGAAATAGTCTATAGGAATTTCAATTTCCTTATCTGCAAAACAAACAATCCAGACAGCTCTATATCCTTTGATTCTAAACAGGGAGATTCTCAGTTCTCACTCTAAGAGGGGAGTAAGAATTCAAACTATCATATCAAAAGGCATACATACAAACATAACACACTTTACAGTCACACTTTTCTATCAAAAAAAATGTTTTTTCCCTTTTGATAAAGACTACGAAATTTCAGGCTGAGCTTGTGCACGTGACACCACACCTAAGTGGAAATGGTGGGTATCTTCACCGGCTGAGGTAACTGTGGTAACTGGCGTAATACGCCTACTGCATAGAACATACACATACTCCTCAAGCCTCTTTGTCTTACGCTAATGTTAGCAAGGTAATCTCAGTCTCTATTGATTTCGCTAATAAACTGAGACATTCTTCTTTTTAGATTTTTAAAGTGAAACAATGTACGCATGAAAAATGTTTACTCAACCATGCAAGATAAATGAACTCCAGAAGTCCGCTGCATGACACTGTGCCCATAGCTAACAATAGTGTGCACTTAAAAATTTGCCTGTAGGGGCACCTGGGTGGCTCAGTCATTAAGCATCGGCCTTCGACTCAGGTCATGGTCCCAGCGTCCTGGGATCGAGCCCCACATCGGGCTGCTTGCTCTGCGGGAGGCCTGCTTCTCCCTCTCTCACCTCCCCCCACCCCCCGCTTGTGTTCCCTCTCTCGCTGTGCCTGTCTCTCTGACAAATAAATAAATAAAATCTTTAAAAAAAAAATTTGCCTGTACCCCTGAAACAAATGATGCATTATACATCAATTTAAAAAAATTTGTGGAGAGAGTGCCATGTAAGTGTGCCTACAATAAAAAAAACTTTTTAAAATATTTTATTTATTTATTTGACAGAGAGAGAGATGGCAAGAGAGGAAACTCAAGCAAGGGAGTGGGAGAGGAAGAAGCAAGATTCCTGCCAAGCAGGGAGACCGATGTAGGGCTAGATCCCAGGACCCTGGGATCATGACCTGAGCCGAAGGCAGACGCTTAAAGACTGAGCCACCCAGGTGCCCCTAAAAAAACTTTTTTAATTAAAAAAACTGAAAAGGTAAACATTTATCTGGCTTATGAATAAACTGAAAATGTGGAGGGAAAAGAAAAGTGCCTGCATCATCTACCTCAAAAAAAAAAAAAAAAAAAAGGTAAAGGGACCAGGATTATATTCAGTAACTTTAGAATGTAAGAGCATTTTATATGGCAAATAAGCTCATAAAGAAGGCAGAAATTATAG
This sequence comes from Taxidea taxus jeffersonii, assembly GCA_003697995.1. Taxonomy (NCBI): domain Eukaryota; kingdom Metazoa; phylum Chordata; class Mammalia; order Carnivora; family Mustelidae; genus Taxidea; species Taxidea taxus. The sequence goes on along the minus strand of RCUC01142355.1, from coordinate 23,873 downwards.
GTACATGTGATACGAAAACAGTGACGATTCTAGTGTGAGTGCAAACCAGTTACTGAGGTTGCCTTCTATGACATCTGAATGAAATAATGGCAAGAAATTAAACTACATAATTCCAAACAAGCTGAGTCTAAATGCATTCTGTCTCCAAAGGATACAGGATATTTCCTTCGCTTGCTTGTGTTGGTTTCCAGAGGAGAGAATGCATAGACAAAAGTTGGGGAGCCATACATAACTTTGGGCGAGTGGGGTGAAGACAATGACTCTTTTGTGGGCTGGAGGAAAATAAGGGATAAGAAAGATTGTTTCTCTTCCTATGGGAATGTAAGAAGGAGCTTTTGTATTAGATGACACATAGCATGTTTATAAAAAGTAAAATGATTTTGAGTATAGATTTCGTGACATCTAATTTACTTTAACTTCTATCTAGGAGCATGGTGTAATGTAACCTTATCTGTCACTTGGAAAACAGAAAATAAAGTCAGTAAATTTAAAAAAAAGTATCTTAGAGTTTGATATGTACTTCACACTTTAAGAAATATAGTAATAAAATGTCTCTTCATAACAGTGAAATGTTTTAACTCCTTACTATTTAATAGACTCCGTTTGAAAAGGAAGAGATGTATTCTGAGTTCAAATGCTTTTATATGGAGAAATAAAACATGCTCAAGGTAAATGCCCCTTATATGCTGTCTAAAATTCAGAGCAAATAGGGGCGCCTGGGCGGCTCAGTAGGTTGGGCATCTGCTTTTGGCTCAGATCATGGTCCTAGGTCAGATCAGGGTCCTGGGATCCAGCCCTGGATAGGGTTCCCTGCTCTAGGGCTCCCTGCTGGGCGGGGAGCCTACTTCTCCCCCTACCCCTACCCCTCCTCCCCTGAAGTTCTTTATTCCTCTCTCTCTCAAATAAATAGATGAAATCTTTTTTAAAATTTTTAAAAAATTCATTGCAAACAGCAACTGGCCCTGTTTCAGAGCAATTGCTTTCTGATTCTAAATGGAAAAGAGAACAAAATAAAAAGAAAAAAAGAAAGGAAAAGAACGTGGCCTTTGGAGTCCAAAAAACATGCCATGTGACATTAAGCCCACTCTTCAGCTTTTCTGAGCTCTACTTCCCTCTCCTCTTTAAAATGGGACAAATAATTTCTACAATTCCTGTCACTGTTATAAGAATTACAAATTTTTCACACATATATAGTTTTTAGTACATTATAGGCACTCAGTATGAAGCTAAAATTATTGGATTTAGTAAGTGTTACCTAATCTATGGCGAGCACGTCAAAACATATCATTAATATAGTTAATTAGTTAATGAAAATTTTATATTAAAGGAAAAATTCTTTGATGAGAAACCCAATAAAGCAAATACTACGGAATTTCCATTTCAGTTAAAACACCAGCATGAGGTCAGTCCCCTGCACCCAGGTGGTCTTAGCAGATCTGATGGAGTCTTAACCGGTCTTAGCAGATCCGATGGAGCCACTGACAAGAAGGAAGCATAGTTTTCTGCTTTTTCAAGTGCTCCAAGTTGACAGATACTGAACTTCAAAATTATACACAAGAACTGCATACTGTTACCCCACAGTTTGGGAACACCTTGAAGATCTTTTAATAAAAGACTGTTACAGTGACATAATGGCTCCAAAAAAGATTATTTATATCTTGATATGGAAAATTTTCCAGGATATATTAAGTGAAGAGGGGGAAAAAAAGGGCACAGAGTCAGTCCACAGTGGAACCACTTGTGTTTAAAAATGTGTAAAATATTTGTGTGTGTGTAAAAAAATGTAACACACACGTACACACATGTCTGAAAAGTACACATGACATTTAGCAATATGTTCCTTGTGAGGAAGAGAAGAAGTGGGGGGGAGCTAGGAAGAACACTTGCCCTTTTTTAATTTTTGAGTTTAGAGCCATGCGTATATATTACGCATAAATTTTTTAACTTAAAGTTTAAACTTGAAAATTCAAATACATAAATAAAATGGCTGTTCCACTCAGTGGGCACCAGGTGAACATGAGGCCCTTGGCATCAAATCCTTCCATAATCTACCTGGCTTACTGCCTTCTGCAAGGGCCCATGGGGGCCGAGACAGAGGCTGTGGTGGCAGCTGCAGCAGGAGACACCCCAGGGCAGGGAAGCAATGACACGAAGTTGAAAGGTACTGCAGTCAGTTCATTCAACAACTCCCACATTGCCCTAAAGAGCGAGTGCGCTAACAGGGAGCCTATGGTTACACAATCTATCCCCGGTTTTAAAACCTCTAGAGCCTTCTATCTGTTCCCCTTTGCAAATTCAACAGGATCTGTCAAACTCTGAAAGATTGTCAAATTATGTCAGAAGTCTCTTATAAAGGCAAATTAAGGGCAGGTTTAAAAAGTTTGCTATCAGAGTAAATTATTATTTCTTGTTTTTGTGCTTTAGTGAGGCTAGCAAGAGCACACACGTCATGCTATAGATAGGTGTAAAGCTTGGCATTAATACTGGTTGTTTCCTCCTCTCCACTCCTTATCATCATCATCTGCTATGACTTTAAGTCAGAAAAACTGAAGTCACCTCTATGGCCCTGATTTCTTTCCCACTTTGCTAAATTATACCAAGAAGACACAGTTATTCAGAAAAGAAGAGTGTCTTTGCATGGGTCTCCCAAGAGCAGACCCTGAGACAAGAACTTGGATACAGTTTATCTGAAACAAGGAGGGGAGAAAAGCCCCATAAAAATTGTGTCGTTGGCCAGACCCTCGTTGGTTGAGGGTGGCCTCTGGAAGCATTCGCACCCTGGCACCCCTGGGCTGCCCGGCTTACCAGGGGCCTCAGCCTCCTCAGGTGGAACAGAGAACCCTCAGGCAGAGAAGGAAAGAAACAGTGGAGCCTGAGTCAGGGAGCCGCCAGGGGTGTGAAGCTGTCCGCATCAACAGAGGAATGTAAGGAGGATTAAGAAAACTTTTAATAGAAGATATTGGGGTCGGGGCGGGGGTAGGGGGGACTGCCTTCTGTGAGAGAAAACGGAATGAATGAAAGCACGAGGAAAATAAAAGATAAAGCAAAAGAATGGCTACAAATGAATATCAATACCAAGTGAGGCTATTCATTGAGATCTTTCTTTGAGGAGAAAATTATTCTGACAGGAGGTAACTGGCCTGAAATAAAGAAGAAAACATAGCAGGAGAAAAGGAAGAGGCATCTAGAGAGAAAAAGTAAGGTAAATCTGACATGCCCCTATTATTTCCTGCAGCTAACATAATTATTTCCTATGTTTCCACCTACACCCAGCACTCACTTGTGAGCATGTCTGCTTTTCTCTAGGGCCACCCGTGAAAGAAGGGTCATCACGCCTAGCGTCCAGATCCAACCTGGCTGGCAACCTGAGTGTCGTTGTCACTGATATGTGTACGTGGAGAAGAGAAATTACAGGCAGAGGTAGAAAAATCAACCTTCATTAGTTAATTACAGCTCTTAAATCATCCTCTGTTAAGGTGCCTGATCTAAAATTATTTTTTAAAATATTAATGAGTTCCAAGTGAAAACCTTGGTTAAACACATATGTATTTGTGTATTTGCTATTCTATCCTCAATGTCAAGTTTTATTTAAAATAAATTGTTAAAGCTTAAGATGAATTAATTCGTTCAAAACTTCCAGTGAAGTATTGTGTATAATTTATGAATACATTTTGGTATAATTTCTGGGAAGTGTTTCAGAATCTCTGTGTTTATGCATGTGCATACAAAGAAAACCATTTGTCCTAAGCAAATACGACAAATTAACTTCTATGTTGTTAGTCTAACGGTTTTAAAATTATTCTATGGAAATTCTCCCGAATAAAACTTCTTTTGAGCTAATTCAGCAAATACGAGAAACTAAATCTTAAAGTACATCCTGGGTCAGCTAAGGCAAGATTTCATTTATAAAAAGACTTATACAGATAAATGATTCAATTTATTAAGTTCTAAGGGACAGAAACGTGTTTAAGTATAGAGCCATACTCACCATGGGCAATGGTGATCCATCTTCAAAATGCATCTATAAAATAATAAACACATACACACATAAAACTTAACACCTCATAAAATTTTAATCCCGTTAAGTATAAAAAGGAAGTATAAAAGTTACTTAGAAGGAGTTGAGGTAAGCAAAATATTGCAAAATTACTTATCTAAAAATTAAACAAATAACAGTAAAAATCCTCATGTTAAATAACCACTATAGCCAAAGTCAGTTATGACATATAATTATAGAATTTTCAAAATGTACATGCTTCAAAATAAAAATACTCATTTCCTAAAAAACAATTCAATATTAATATACAATTACCTCATGCTGAAGAAAGTGCAAAACATCAACAGACTTACAGAATAAGTCTGGATAAAATTTTACCTTTAATATCAATCTTTAAGCTTGAGAAGCACAGTCCTTGTGGTATATTAAGTACCTAACAATACCTGATTATTGTGAAGTCATATGAGCTCTCTTTATAAAGGTGAAAACAGAGTCACAGAAGTATTTAGTAAAGAGAACTAGCCAAGTCTGAGCTGCCAAAACTCAGGCACTTCATGTCAGTGTGAATCTGGGGAAAAGGGGCAATTAGGGGACTTTGGCCCTAAGCCACACTTGTATCAATGCAAGAGACTGTCCGGTTCTATGTCCTAAATAAAGGTCTCAGAAGCACAATTAAGGAAAAAAGGAAATAATCTGGAAAATAATGAGGAAAGAAACAATATTAATTAAAAAGAGCACCAGCATGTAGAGAGTTGGAAGGAAAAGGTTTTCTTACTTATCACAGACGGAACAGTGATGGCAGCGGTCTGGTTTTATGAGTTGGCATCTGTCACAATATCGGATTGCTAGGGACAAAAAACTCCACTTAGTTTTAGATTTAACACTGAATTGAATATACAATTAAATGGCTTTTATCAGCTCTCCAAATTTAACTTCTAAAAAAGCAAAGTGAATTTGAATTTGGTAAAAATGAGATATTCTACTGTGTAAGTATAAAAATAGAATGACTTGCCTATAGCCTCAGTTTTCTTTCTTTTTTCTTCCTTTCTTCCTCTCTTCTTTCCTACCTCTCTCTCTCTCTTTTCCTTCCTCCCTCCCCCCCCCCTCTTTCTTTTTTTAATCTCTACACCCAACATGGGACTCAAACTCATGACTCTGAGATCAAGAGTCACTCACTCCTCTGATGGAGCCAACCAGACGCCCCCGGTCTCAGTTTTCTAAAAAGTTTCTCAAGAATAGAGAATCTTTGAGGGGAATTTTTCTAAGGCATTCTTAATTGTCAGTAATGATAGTGAGGCTCACAAAGGGTGCAAATATGTCCATTTCTATCAAAGCAAACAGAATGTCTCCCTCAGGTAAATCAATTTCTTTCCTGTACCCTACCAGGAAAAATATCTGAAGATACAACCACATTTTACAACTTTTATGAGTAACACATTTTAGAAATTTGAATTGTGAATAAACTCTATTGGTTGCTTAAGATCAAGCCCCGCATCAGGCTCTCTCTCAGCAGGGAGAGCCCTGCCTGTCTCTCCACCTACTTGTGATCTCTCTGTCAAATAAATAAATAGAGTCTTAAAAAAAAAAAAGGAGTATCAGAAGAAGTATTTCCAATACTGAATTTTAATTCTTGTAATGGAAATCCTGATCCTTTCTTCTCTAATACAGATATCAAAGGCAATTACAGGTGTCTGATTTGGAAATGTTATTTCATTACACAGACATCTTATAAGATGCAAGTAATCGACCAAAATTATAGGAGAACAGTAATTATGTGCACCACGGGATCAGTAAAAACCTAAGTAATGAATTTAAAATTTGGAAAAAGTACTTGCAAGTAATTTCTACTGTTATAGTAGCTAATATGATCTCTGAAAAAGGCAACAGTTGCTAACAACTAAGATTAGGATGAACTTTTTTCAGGCAACAAGACCTATATGGAATTGTTTTCAATATTCAAATAAGTTCTCAATCATCCCCCTTACAACTCTTAATTTTCAGGAACTACAGAAACTAATGGCATGGCTGAGTCATATCCTGAATGAAGAAGTCTCGCAGCTGCATTCCAGGGAAAGCTACATGGTACCACTGGCTCACGTGAAGCATTAAAGTGTAAGGCAGTATTATCCAGAAGAAACAGAATGTAAGCCACATGTGTATGTTTAGATTCTCTAGGAGCTATATTAAAATAAATAAAAAGAAACAGGGCAATTAATTTTTAAAAAACATAATATTTGAATATATCAAAAATATTATTTCAACATATAATTAATACACAAACATTAATCACATGTTTTAAATTTTTTATATCCAGTATTTGAAAAGACTATATATTGAAAATATATATATATTGAAAATATATAATATTTGAAATATATAATATTTGAAATATATATTTAATAATATAAATATATAAAAATATATAATTTGAAAATACTATATATTGCTTTATGGTTGCACTTTAAGTGGTAAGTTTGGTAGGCAATGCTAGATTCTCTCCAGATGGTGATTACCTCTACTTTAAAGCACACTGGTGTAAAAACAAAACAACAACAACAACAAAATCAAACAAAAAAAACCCTTCTCAAATCAAAGTGGGTAATAACTCACAGGAAATCAAAACACAGTAGAAAGAAACTTTTTGTTTATAGTCTTTCATAAACAGAAATTTAGTCTCTTAGTAAAAACAAAACAAAAAACAAAAAACCCCACAATTCCATTTACAATTGCACCAAAAGAATAAGATATCTAATAAAAAACCTAACCAAAGAAGTGAAACACCTGTATTATGAAAACTATTAAAAACACTGCCGAGAGAAACTGATGACATGAAGAAATAGAAAGACATCCATGCTCATGGGTTAGAAGAACATTGTTGAAATGTCTATGCTGCCCAAAGTGATCTATACATTTGATGCAATTCCTATCATAATAAAAACAGCATGTTCCACAGAACTAGAACAAACAATCCTAAAATCTGTATGGAACTACAAAATATGTGAATAGCCAAACCAATCTTGGAAAAGCAAAGCAAAGCTGGAGGCATCCCAGTACCACACTTCTTGTTATATTACAAAGCTGTAGTAATCAAAACAGTACAGTACTGGCACAAAAAGAGACAAATGGATCAATGGAGAAGAATAGAAAACCCAGAAATAAACCCACAATTATATCATCAATTAATGTCTGACAAAGAGGCAAGAATATGAAGTGGGAAAAAGACAGTCTGTTCAACAAATGGTGTTGGGGAAATTGGATAGCAACAAGCAAATGAAAGAAACTGGACTCTTTTCTTCTACCATACACAAAAATAAACTCAAAGTGGATTAAAGGCCTAAATATAAGGCAGGAAACCATAAAAATGATAAAAAAGAGACCACAGGCAGTAATTTCTCTGACATTAGCCATGGCAACTTTTTTTTAGATAGGTCCCTGAGGCAAGGGGAACAAAAGCAAAAATAAACTATTGGGACTACATCAAAATAAAAGCTTTTGCACAGTGAAAGAAATAACAGTAGGGCAACCTACAGTATGGAGGAAGATATTTGCAAATGACATATCCGATAAAGGTTTAGTATCCAAAATACATAAAGAGCTTTTATAAATCAACACCCCAAAAAACAAATAATCCAATTAAAAAATGGGCAAAAGATATAAACAGAAATTTCTCCAAAGAAGACATCCAGAAAGCCAACAGACACATGAAAGGATGCTCCTCATCACTTACTATCAGGGAAATGTAAATTAAAACTACAATGAGACATCACCTCACACACCTGTCAGAATGACTAACATCAACAACAGAAACAACAGGTGTTGGTGAGGATATGGAGAAAGGGGAACCGTTGTGCACTGCGGGTGGGAAAGCAAACTGGTGCGGCCACTGTGAGAAACAGATAGAGCTGTTCCTCAAGAAGTTAAAAATAGAACTACTCTACCATCCAGCAATAGCACTACTGGACATATACTCAAAGAATACAAAAACACGAATTCAAAGGGATACATGCACCCTATGCTTACAGCATCATTATTTACAATAGCCAAGATACAGAAGCAGTGCACGTGTCCATCGACTGATGAATGGATAAAGAATATTGTGCTACACACATATACACAATGGAATATTACTCAGCCATAAAAAAGAATGAAATCTTGCCATTTGCAAAGACATAGATGGAGCTAGAGTATAATGCTAAGTGAAATAAGTCAGAGAAAGACAAATACTGTAAGATTTCATTCATATGTGGAATTTAAGAAACAAAACAAATGGATAAAGGCAAAAAGAAAAAAAGAGAAAGAAACAAACCAAGAAACAGACTCTTAACTATAGAAAACAAAGTGATGGTTACCAGATGAAGGTGGAGGGGAGGATGAGTAATAGGTGATAAGAATTAAGGAGGGCACTTGTCATGGTGAGCACCAGATGAATAAAATAAAAACTAAAAAAAAAGTCCATGTGCCATATCATATTTGACTAAAATTATCCTGCTGTAATTTAAGATGAACCACCTGCTTATCATTTAAAAGCTCCTAACAGTCAAGGCGAATTTTTACTGTCTTGTTTTATAATCTTTTCAGAGTTTGTTCATATATTACTTATGTAATTTAAAACCTTTTTGGTAATGTTGAAAAGAAAACGTTATCAACTTCTGTGCGCAAAATGATAGGCTCCATCACCTCTGGCTATTACCTATTAGTCAAAATCCCCCAAAAAAAAAAATTGTACAAAAAGGTCAAGGTCAACAGAGAGCTAAAAATTAATAAGAACAAAAATCCAAAACAACATAATAAAGTTTGGCGATCCCTATAAAAAAGCAGAAGATGGTTGGATTAGGAGAAAGTTCGGGACAAACAGGCAAGATGAGCAGGCTTGTTAATACCCTGCTTTACTACGCCCCACGCTCGGGTGTGTATGTGAATTTTCCCCTGTAGGGCAGTCAGCTTGATCTAGGGAGCTGACATTCCTCTCTTTGGGGTTTGGAGGAAGTCCTGTGGGTTTAGAATGGATCGTAAAATCTTAAGTTATAGTACCATCCACTTTCTTCAGTTCTCTCTATAAAATATAATGTGCATGCACATCACCTGAACTGTTCAGTTCCTTTGGTCCACAGAATTTCTCAGGGTGAGGAAGGCAGTTTTCCAAAAAAACCCAAGGGTCTTGGCTGGGGGTGAGGTGGGAAGCCCCTCTCTCACAGTCCTGCCTTGGTGGGATTGTGGCTGCGGCCTTGTGTTTACCTCTGGGCTCTATACAGTCCATAGGGGGATCAATCAGACCAACATAATCTATTTATTACACTTTGTGTCTGCTTTAATTTAGTCAGTGACTCTAGTCAGTTAACATTGAATTAGCAGGCACCTGGAATGTTTGCAATGAAGATATAAACACAGATTATATTACGAGACCCAGATTATATGCCACACTGTCACAAATCTTAAGAACCCTAAGTTCATCTCAGGAGATAGGGATCCAATACGTGAGAGGAACAAGAGACTGACAGTCTTAATATCATGTAAACTACATGAAGAGGTGACTTTTAAATCCAAAGTGTAGTTATTATTAATGGAAATTAATACTTAGTTATGGTGTGACTTATGCTTCCTCCCTTTCTCCAAATCTAGTGCATCAAGGGAGATAGTAGAAGAGCCCTGAACTCAGAATGAATGCAGAGACTAGTTTTTCATACCTGATATTGTCATGGTCATTAACGAGTTTTGGAAGCCTGTGCAGGAATTTATTTTTAAGGGGCTTAAATTTCCTCAATATTTGCCTAGGCTTATATAGGGTCAACATACATAAACGTGTATAAGCACAGCTCTGTCTTTGTGGGATGGAACCGGGGGTGTGAAAATTAAATCAGGGAATTGCCACTTGCCCATTGAGAAACAGGGAAAACAAACAGGAAGAAACTGTGAGACTCTGACTTAGATTCAGTTATGGTTCTCAAGTGAGTTAGAAACAAGGATAAGTAGTATAAGAATATTTGAGATATTTTACATTCTTTTTTCCATGCTAGATCTTTGAAACCAGTTGTGTATTTTATATGTTTGGCACAACGCAATTTGGAGTGGCCACAATTTAAGAGCTCAACAGCCACTTAAAATGTGCCACCAAAGTGGTTGGCACAGGCCTAAAGTTACCAAATTTCTGGGTGAGCCTTGGTGGACAAGTATCAGTAGTCTGTGTGTGTCTATTTTAAAGACAATTCTTTAATTAGGTATCTATTACACTATATAAAAAAATCCTGACCCAAGCAAAAGGGATTTATTAACTGAATTGCATTTGTTAAAAAAAAGAGTGGGGGGGGGGGAGAAATGAAAATTACCTTACTTTTTAAAGATAAATTACATTAATATCTTAAGTTTTACACACTTTATACAATGACTGCTTTGAATTTATGTAAAATTGCCAATGTTATGTTTATTAGAGATACTGCTCCCTTCCATTAAAAAGAATAGGAAGATCTATCATTAAAACTTTAAAAATAAATACAAGTACAAATCAAGATTTCAGCAGTTCTAACATCTCCTCTGAGTCCCAAGTAAGTGACTAGAGAAGCCACAAGAGAATTAACGTCCGTGTGGATGTGGTTGAGATCTCCGTGCCACACTGTTATTCACGAGTCTGTTTTATGGAATTGTGTAGGAAAGATTTAATAACCACCCAGGACAGAACACAATGATTTTTCAATGAGGGTTTGACAGTTGCAAGCATATAAATATGCTGACAGTCACCACAACAATGGTTCCAGAGCCCTCATTATAGTGTACCTCCAGACATGGTCCTGGTATAGATGGGAAGATCTTTGGCTGCTCGCCTAAGAACTTCCTGATGGGCTTCTCCTCTTGGCTCTCTCTCCAACAATTCCTTCTCTGCATAAGAAAGATGGAACTGTGGAAAAAAATTAAGTTTCAGTCAGTATTCTCAAGAAATAGCACACTGGTGTACTATATGTACTATATAGTACTATATGTACTACCAAAAGGTATACACAAAATATTAGTGATATCTATCATATAGACTCAGAGCGGTAATGGAGTTGGAATCTGGGCAAGTCTGTTAATCTGGTGGAGCCTTAGTTGGTGCATCTAGAAAAAGGGAGTAATTAATAATACCTTAATACTTAATAATACTTTCACAGAGGTCTGTGAAACTCAAGCGGAATAGAGTATGTAAAATTGTCTCATAAACTATAGAGTTCTACCCCAATATGAGTTATATTAATAAATGAAATAGCAAAATAAACAAATTTGGCTCAAGAGGTAAATTTTTCAACCGGATATTATTAGGAATAAAAATAGAAACAAACCCATCAAACATGTTTTCTCATGTAAATGATTTTAACTTAGGGATAATCATTACATGAATTCTCTAGCACTCAAAAGAACTAATCATGCACTTTACTTCTTAAACTGCCAATCTGGCCTCCCCAATCAAAAAATACATATTTGAAAAAAAGCAAATTGGTTTGGGCTACACACACACACACACACACACCCCAATCACAAAAAAAAAAAAAAAAAAGTTTTAGAAGTCTGTAGTAAAAAAGTATAAATGTCTTCCGGGAGACACGTACAAGGATATTTACAGCATTGATGTTTGAAATGTAAAAAATTAAACACAGTCCAAATGTCTGTCCATTAAGAGGATAATGGATAAATAAATTGGAGTATGATATACCCGCATAATTGAATCCTTTATTACATGGAAAAATTAATGAACTACAGCTTGTTTTTGTTTTTGTTTTACAGATTTTATTTATTTGACAGAAAGAGACACAGGGAGAGAGGGAACACAGCAGAGGAAGTGGGAGAGGGAGAAGCAGGCTACCCAAGGAGCAGGGAGCCTGATGTGGGGCTTGATCCCAGGACTGGGATCACAACCTGACCCCAAGACAGATGCTTAACAACTGAGCCACCCAGGCACCCCAAACTGCATTTATTTGAAGCAGAGAATCTCAACATACTGTTGAACAACAGATCACTTACAGAAAATAAATAGAAGGATTCCATTTACATAAAATTTTAAAAACAGAAAGGTATACACTATTGGGGATACACACACACATAAACACATACATATATATATAAGAAAATTATAAAGAAAAACAAAAGACTGATTAACACAAAACTTCAGGAGAGTAGTTACTTCTTGAGAAATGCAGGGAAAGCAATATGAAAGTACACAGGTAATACCAAAAATATAAATAATGTTTTCTGTAATACTTGAGTGACTTTAGGTAATTTCATTTTATTATTCTTTAAATTGTACATTATATATTTTTTGTATGTATGATATAGTTCACCTTTTAAGTCTTAAAAAAGTGATCTAATTATGTCAGTGAAGGAAAGAAAAGCAATTTGTTGAAAATGAGATCATGATGCTTGAGCCTAAATCTTTCTCTTTGGAGAAATAAAAATTAAAAATCTTTGTTTAGAGGTTGACAATTCCATTGAGCTTATTTTAAAAAGAAAAATGAATCTCCAGTTTTCAAATGTAGATCATTTCCAAGTTACCATAATATTTCCATATGCATGACACTTAGTTAAATATACTGTAAAATTTCAGACCCATTAAGGTAAAGAAAGTAAAAAATTTTCTCTAAGTATAAATTTACATAATACAAATTATTCTAAATTAGTGTATCAAATTTACTGGCATCAAACTAGTAGGTAGGTTTTAGTTAAGTCTTTAAGAGTTTCTAAAGTAACTGAAAAAAGTATTCTCCATATTAAATATTCCTTCCATTATAAATCCACATTCTCTTTCCTACTAATTAATTTCATAGTGTTTCAAAATTACACTTCAACCAGTCCTTTCTCAAATGAATACAAACAACAAATAAATGAAGGTCACATTTATGAAGGCATAGTGCATTCTTTCTATCAGTTGCTCTTCACTTGCTTGCTACCTTAAATATCAGTTTTAAAAAATGAGTAACAGCAGGGCACCTGGGTGGCTCAGTGGGTTAAAGCCTCTGCCTTCAGCTCAGGTCTGATCCCAGGGTCCTGGGATTGAGCCCCGCATAGGGCTCTCTGCACAGCAGGGAGCCTGCTTCCCCCTCTCTCACTGCCTGCCTCTCTGCCTACTTGCAATTTCTCTCTCTGTCAAATAAATAAATAAAATCTTTAAAAAAAAAAAGTAACAGAACTGAAAGACTCCTCAGATGTTTAATGCTTTTACTAGTAAATAAACAACACATGGCATCAGGGCCAGAATACCAAATACAGGTTGGTAGATTTATTACTTGTATAACATGGATGTCCAAATATCTAATTTTACCTTGGGATGTACCAAATATACAGACCTTTCCCCCAGAACACTTCTATGTGCAAAGGTGTCATGGATTTGAAGAAAGATGACATCTGTAGAGATCTGAAGGAATGGAAGACCTCCTGGGGTGGAAAGATAACGTTCTAGACCTATCACCAACCTGCAGATTATCACAGTGAAGATTATGGTAGTCCCCTTCTGTTTTGTTTTGTTTAAATAGTTTTATCAACTTTAAAACACTTTAGATTTATGGAAAACTTGAGAAAATATTACATGGTTTCCATATATCTTCTCATCAAATTGCCCACATTATTAAACATCAAATATTAGTACATTATGGTATGTTTACCATAATTAGTAAATAAATACCGATACATTATTATTAACTAAAGTCCATAGTTTATTCAGATTTCCTTAGTTTTTACTGAATATCTTTTTCTCTTCCAGGATCCCACCCAGTATGCCACAGTACATTAATTTCCTCCTGACTGTGACAGTTTCTCAGATTTTCCTCGTTTTTGTTGACCTTGAGTTATGAGTATTCTGGTCAGCTATTTTATAAGATGCTTCTCTATTAAAATTCGTCTGATGTTTTTCTCATGATCGGTTTGAGATTAGTTGTCAGGGGGATGAAGACCACAGAGGGAAAGCACCATTCTTACCACATCCTCTCAAGGGGATATGCTATCAACACCTGGTTGAGGCAGTGTTTGCCAGGTTCCTCCACTCTAAAGTTCCTCATGTTTTTCCCTTTTCCATCCTATACTCTTTGAAAGAAATTCACCACATGCAGCCTGCACTGAAGAAGTGGGGTTTTTATTCTTGTCCCTCCTGAAGGCAGAGTATCTACATTATTTGAAATTCTTCTGTAAGAGATTTTGCTCCCCTTTTATTCATTCATTTATTCATTTACTTATATCAGTAGACTTGGAGATATTTGTTTTATACCTTGGGTTATAATCCAATACTATTTTATTTATTTTTTTGCTCAATTTTTCTAGCTTTGGTCATTGGGAGTCTTCAGTTGGCTCCTGTGTCCTTCTGATTTGCCACCATCAACCTACCGATGGTCCCAACTTACAGAGGTTCAACGATTTTTTTGGACTTCACAATGGTGTGAAAGTGATACACATTCACTAGAAACCATACTTCAAATTTTGAATTTGTATCTCCTCCCAGGCTAGTGATATTCAGTATGATCCTCTCATGACGAGGAGTGGTGGCCCCAAGCCACAGCTCCTGCCAGCCACGTGATCACAAGGGTAAGCAACAAAGACACTTAGCCATTTTGTCCCCATACAACCACAGTTCTTCACTTTCAGGACAGTATTCAATAAATTCAATAATTTATTATAAAATAGGCTTTGTATTAAAGATTTTGCTTAGATGTAGGCTAATGTAAGTGTTCTGAATATGTCTGAGGTCAGCTAGGCTAAGCTATCATGCTCCATGGATTAGATGTACTAAATGCAGTTTTAACTTACTATATTTTCAACTTACAATGGGTTCATCAGGATGTAACCCCATCATAGGTCGAGAAAGTACTCTATTTACTTTGGAGCTCTACCTCACTTGTCATTATTATAAGATGCTCTGGCTCATCTTTTTTTTTTTTTAAGATTTTATTTATTGGGACGCCTGGGTGGCTCAGTTGGTTAAGCAGCTGCCTTTGGCTCAGGTCATGATCCCAGCGTCCTGGGTTCGAGTCCCACATCAGGCTCCTTGCTCGGCGGGGAGCCTGCTTCTCCCTCTGCCTCTGCCTGCCACTCTGCCTGCCTGTGCTCACTCTCTCTGACGAATAAATAAATAAAATCTTAAAAAAAAAAGATTTTATTTATTTATTTGATAGACAGAGATCACAAGTAGGTAGAGAGGCAGAGAGAGAGAGGAGGAAGCAGGCTGTCCGCAGAGCAGAGAGCCCGATGCGAGGCTCGATCCCATGACCCTGGGATCATGACCTGAGCCGAAGGCAGCGGCTTTAACCCACTGAGCCACCCAGGCGCCCCTGGCTCATCTTTTTTAATTGTAATTTTTACTTTTTATTTAAGCATAATTAACATACAATGTTATATTAGTTTCAAATGTACAACATATTGATTCAACAATTCTATACATTACTCCATGCTCACCATGGTAAGTGCTGTCACCATCTGTCACCATACATTATTACAATGCTATTGACTATATTCCCTGGGCCGTACTTTTCATCTCTGAGACTTATTTATTCTATAACTGGAAGTTTCTACCTCTTAATCCCCTTAATCTTATTTCACCCCCTCCACACACACACTTAATTCCTGCCCTAGTTCTAGAATCCATTTCTCCAAGGATTCCTCCTTTCTTACCTAGAGAAAGGTATTAGAAACCCAAGATCTGAAATCAAATAGACTTTTTAGGTTAAAGAAGACTATAATTTTAATAGAATATACAACTTAAGAAAAAACCTGAAATCTAATAACCAAATAGAAAACTCACAGAACTGTATTTTCTGCTAGTTCTTTTTTTTTTTTTTTTTTTAGTTAACATATAATGTATTGTTTCTTCAGGGATACAGGTCTATGAATCATCAGTTTTAACACAATTCATAGCACTCGCCATAACGCATACCCTCTCCAGTATCCATCATCCAGCCACCCTATCCCTCCCTCCCCCAGCAGCCCTCTGTTTCCTGAGATTAAGAGTCTCTTATGGTTTGTCTCCCTCCCCGGTCCCATCTTGTTTCATTTTTTCTCTCCCTACCCACAACCCCCCCCCATTCTTTTTCATATAGCACAAAAGGGAATGTATAATCTCATCAGTATCTAAAATGCACAAATTAAAACACAGAACATTTTTGCCTATTAAATCAGCAACCAGTGGCTTTCTTAATGACAACATGCAATGCCAAAGTTCCAATAAAACTGTTAGCACTGTAACTTGTTATCATTCTCTTTTCAAACAATTTGGCAAGTGACTACAATTTCCTTGATATAGTAATTTTGAGAGTTTATAATAAGGGAATAATCCAAAATATAGGTAAAAAATGTGTACAAAACATGTACAAACGTTTTAACACAAATTTATAATAGGAAAAGTTGGGATCAGCCTAAAATTCCAAGTTGGGATGTGACAGAATAAATTTCTACATATTTCAGTGAGGATATTATGCCATTATTAAAAATGGCAATAAACCAATGATGGGCTATTATGTGGGGAAAAAAACTAGAATATGTGCATATTGAATGCAACTAGGAAAAATAACTCAAAAGAAAATCTGCATGCAAACTGCCTATATTAGTGTGGAGTGTTTTTCTTTTTTCCTTTCTCTTTGCATCTTTTCCATTTTCAAATTATTATGGTTATCTTACTTTCATGGGGGAAAATCTTATAAATTGAAAAACTATTGGCAATTTTACAATCCTGTTATATAAAAAGGTAAATTTTAGATTTCTTAGAATTCCAGATTTCTTAGAATTCTCTCAATAGTAACAAAAAAATATTAACATTATTTCCTTATACAATCTTTTCTGCTATCTTAGTCCCATATTTCTAAGATTTTCAGCAGCTGAGAGCACTCTATTGTCAAATAAGTTAAGGACCCCTCATTTTACAAGTGGGAGGGTCTCTGGCTCCTGACCAATTAAAAGATTAGGGTGAGATCTTACATTTTATTAATGGAATAACTCAAGATTCTTAGCCAGCAAGTCAGGGCTCTTTCTTTCATAATAATGGTCTTCAAATTCTTTTGACCATGGACCCATCAGTAAAAAAAATCATTTGAGATTGATATATTTATTTATATATGTATTATTAGCTATCATATATGAGATCTTACATATGAAACTTTATATTTTATTCTTCATATATAATTATATATATTTCATATATATTTCTATAAATGTCTCTGCCTTATATATGTAGCTTAATTTTTAAAAAAAAGAGACACTAGGGGCGCCTGGGTGGCTCAGTGGGTTAAACCTCTGCCTTCGGCTTAGGTCATGATCTCAGGGTCCTAGGATGGAGCCCCACGTCAGGCTATCTGCTCAGCAGGGAGCCTGCTTCCCTTCCTCTCTCTCTGCCTGCCTCTCTGCCTACTTGTGATTTCTGTCTGTCACATAAATAAATAAAATCTTTAAAAAAAAAAGAGAGACACTAAATATTTTTTCTCCATGCTCCAGCTAATGGACTGGTTGCACCCCCCTCCCCTGCACTGGGGTGTCCACTTTCCATACTAAGAGCATGGTGTACTGGCAAGAGTGTAGGCTTGATGGTCAGAACAACTTTGCTTTGAATGCTAGCTCTACCACACACTAGCTTTAGACACCCTGGGACAATTAGCTAACATTCAGAGCCTACTGCTCTATTTGTAAAACGTAATAAATAGTATCTATCACACACAGTTGTAATAATGGAATAAAGCGTATGGGGTTTTTTTGGTAGAAAAATCATTGACAAAACCTGCTGCGGGTATAAATCACTGTCCTCTATCTCAGCTGCTCCCTCAAATACTGTGTCATTTCTTCCATGTTTTACATTTTACTTTCCCACTCACTTAAACCACTATTTCAATGTCTGCTCTCCCCAACTTCAGTCAACCTCCCTCCCTCCCATTCGTAGCCAATGATCTCACATATACTTTTAGGGAGAAATTAGAAGTCACTTCAACTTCTGCCAAAGCTACAAACACAAACCCGCATCTGTACACATAACTTCTACTCTATGTCCAATCATCTGACAAATATTTATCAAGTACCTTTTATAGGTCAGATACTGCTCTAGGTACTAGTGATGGGCCAGAGAACAAAACAGATGAAGGTTACGCCATTGCAGAAATTACATTCTAGGAATAATATAAAAAGTGAATATGGAATGAGTTATCCAAGGTTATGCCACGAAGAAAAATAAAGCAAGGTTAAGGTTTATAGGGAATTCCAGGTGTAGGATTTTACCATTTTATAGAGTGGTCATGGAAAGCCTCAAAGATAAGGTATCATTTGAGCAGAGACATAGAAATAGGAAGTAAGTAAGGGACCTGGCCACACAGTTATCTATAGGAAGAATGTTCCAGATCAAGGGAAAACCAGGTTTCAAGACCCCCAAAGGAGAAACATGCATATTGACCTATGGGCAAAGAGACCAGTGTGACTGAGGCAACACTGAAGAGGGTCCCAGAGGCGGTGTGGGGGCAGGGCACGTGCAGCCTTGTAAGCTATGGTAGAGAACTGTGTTTCTACTCTGAGTGAGCTCAGATATCAAAGGAAAGCTTTGAGCAAAAGAATGATAGGATCTGTCTTAGGTTCTGAAAGGATCCCGGGATACAATGTTGAAAATACAGAGAACAGGGAAACTGGTTGAAAGAGCTATCAGATGTGGAGTGGAGAAGTTAAAGTTGATCTAAGACCTCTAGCTTTGGTAAAGAGAAATTCTGCAGGGCTCTGAGAAGGGAAGGTGGGTAAGACCCTATGTAAGTAGTAAAACACTATGGGAGACTGCAATGTCTCAGACAAAAGAGATGACTGAGACCCTGAATTAGGGTAATGGTATGAAAAAAAAAAAAGAAAGAAAGGGGAAAAAAGGAGGGGGGGTGTTGGAACCAAAGAAGAAAAATCAGGAAGTAAAAACATCAGCAAGATTTAGATGTTGGGGGAGGGGCAAGAAAACGGGAGAATTCCAGGCAAGGCTGCCGAGCTTCTAGAAGGCTGGAATGTCCAAAAGGATAAGCTGGATGGCAGCAGAATTAACCAGTATAAGAAACAGATGAGTCACGGTTTGGGGAAGGGGGTGGGGGTGACTTCAGCTCTTGATGTGCTGTATTTGAGGTGTCAGTGGATTAAGGAGCTGTGTTTGGCAGGGAAATACGTAAGTTTGCAACAGGAGAGGTCAGAGCTGGAAACAGATTTGGGAATTGTCAGTACAGAGATCATCTATGCTGATGAGAATGAGATCACCTATGAAAGGGGTCTGCATTCTTCTTACTTATGACTAAGATCAGGATGGGGGTAAGAGAGATAACAGGAAAGAAGTAAACATGGCAGGAGGGAGGGGAAAAATAGGAAAAAAAAATTAGTAGAGAGTAGAAGAAGAAAAGGCTACATGTAAAGCATTTTAGGCCAAGCATACCACTAATTCTGTGCAAATGTCTGTGGTTTTATTTTTAATATCCTTTCCCAAGTCATATAGCATATTTATTGGGCTTTTTGACCACAACTGCACTTTAAACAGATTACTTCAGGGAACAATTTGCAGTGATGCCTAGACCTTTCTTTTTTTCTTTCTTTTCTTTTCTTTCTTTCTTTTTTTACTTGGCCAACTAAAACTCTACCATTATTACTGGAATAAAGTTTATTTCAATTCAACAAACATGTAGTGGACTAAGTGCCAACAATACAGAAATGAGCAAGACACAGTCCTTTGCTCCAAGGATGTTTAACAAGGATGAAAGATTCAGAAACAAATACTTAGAATGATCTTTTCAAAGTGTAAATTTGACCATATCACTCTACTCAAAACCTTCCGTAGCTGAGAATGCTATTCCCCCCACCTCCCAATATCCACAATTTCCTTCTGACAGGGTTAATACGGTTAACATGGCCACTGAGAATAAAGACTGCATTCCCAACCTTCTCCATAAAGAATGTGGCCATATAAGTTCTAAAGTAAGTAGAAAGTAAAGTTTAAAAGTAAGTTCTAAAGTAAAGACAAAGTAAGTTCTAAAGTAAGTTGCTGGCATCAGCAACTTCTAGAAAGCATCCTTAAAAGGAAAGGCATTTACTTCTACTCCTCTATCCTACTTTCTCTGACCTGCTGTGTGGAAGGTAGACATGATGGCTGGAACTGGAGCATCCATCTTAGGCCAAGAGGTGATGTTGGAAATGGAGATTATACATTTCAGAGCAAGAAGCTGTGGACTAGCTACAGACTTTGAATGTAAGAGAAGATTAGTAACATTGTTATTTTATTGTTGTTGTTTCTGGTGGTTGTCAGCCAACTAATCTACTATTAGTATGATAACTGATAATTATAATATAGCAATGTCTACCATCAGCTCTATCTGTATATCGATCCATCCACCCTGATGTCTGACTCTAAGTAGAAATGGAACACACAAAAGATTTAATATTGGATATACATACTCACACAGTGCACAAATAGTTGCCAAGTGAAAATTCAAGTATTTACCAACATACATATTAATATAAACAAATCACTATATTCACTAAGTTTGAAACATTAATAAAAAGACATAAAATCCATTCTTCAGACATCAATGTTATTGATTTCTAACTTTAGGGTAACTTTATTAATATTTTTACTTACTTCTTTTGAAGGATTCATTGGTAATGTAAAGATAGTTTTCCAGTATGACCAGACAAACATTGCAAAAAGTAGATGATAAGCAATCAGGCACACAACTAAAATGAGAAGAACATATTATCATTATAATATGCAAATACAAATTGAAACCATGGTATTCACAAAGATCTAGCTGTTCTAAGTCAACCAAATTCTTTAATAACTTAATTATTTAGTGTCCCATGAAAGGAAAGCTCTCATCTCTAGACAGGCTCATCTACTGGCCAAATGGCTACAGGGACCTTTCCTAAATTATAAAAGTAAGGCAGCTATGTCTTCAACTTTAAATAATAAACACAGAATTAAACAAATAAATGTTAAAACATTCAGGCTTTAAGAACTTTACTTCACTGACAAAGGATACCAAAGGCAGTTCCTATTTGAGAAGCTGTTTGCTAATTTTGCTTAGCTGTGGTCAAAAGTGTTGGCCCTAACTGTTAAATGACTACATAATTAAACAGAGACCATCTGGACAAAAAGGATTTCCTCCAACAGGAGTTCAAGTGTCTTGTTTATCACACGGGACAACAGTTAAGAAAAGCATACTTTTTTCAGGCAATGTATACAAACACACTTTGTATGGTGTTTTTGTATGGTGAAATGCTGTATTATGCAAATATAAAATATTGATTTTGTATACAGTGACAAGGATCGATTCTGAATAATACATTAACAGATAAATTAACTCTGTAAGACACAGTTGAATAAAATATGCTAATTTAAAATACAGCATGTTTGGTATTTTAAAACTGTGTGGCAATTTTTTAAAGAATGATAATACTCTTCATCTATCATTTATCTTCTTTTTAAAGAATGATGATACTTACAGAATCATTTAAAAATTCAAGTGTCCATTAAAGCACTTAAATCAGTGTGAAATGACTAGAGCTAATGATATTTTCCACGAACACTATGGGTGACTCAGGTATGGGGTAATACTCTGAGCTGAAACAGGAAATTGCTGATATTCCTATATCTCAAAGCCACAAGAATCTTTGGCACCATGGCTACCATTTCAAGGGAGAGGTCTTTGCCACGGGTCTGATGGAATTCAGTCTGGAGACCGAGAGAAGTCTTTAACCCCATCTTGACTGCACATTCTCCAAGTATAATTTGTTAATTCCAACCAAATCTAGGTGAATGCTATTTTTAAGAATTCTCTTTAAAATTTTATATATAAAACAATAACAAAACATAGCCTACCTTGTTCCCCAACGTTTTCCATGGACACTATAGAAATAAACAGAAAAAAAGAGATAATAGATTATGACACTTATGGCAAACACAGGGCCTGAAAGAGACATAGGGCTACGTAGGTTAATAATTTGGCTCCCTTTCAAACCAACATTCTTTAAATATTTGTTCAACTTTATTTAGAGGAGAGGTGAGCACTGTGGGAGAGAAGGTGAAGAGGGAAGGCTGGTGCTTGCATTCGGCCAGGGCTCTGTTGGCATTTCAGCCCTGAATACCACACAGAAAACAAAACCCATCAGGCGAGCTCCGTGTGGGTCCTCATCCTGTATCGATGGTATCTTAGTCTTCCTTCCAGTTCGAGGTTCAGACGAAAGCAGTACTCTCCAGGTCACTACATTTCCAGAGACATTTATTGCTCCTTATAAGTTGGCAACTGCCTAATTAACTCTCTAGAAAGAACGAAATGTTGTGTCCATGACACATACTGTTCTTGCCAAATTTCTCTAAGTATAACTTTTTTTGCCCAATGATGGGTAGCTCCCTACGGTACAATGAGAGAGGCAGGCAATGTGCCTGAGAAAGTGCCATCCCTTCAGGGCTGTTATAAACATCCCAAGGTAGATGAGGACACAAGATTAGAGACCACATAGCTGAAACAAGCTGGGATAAGAAACCGTACAGAGGAATTCTATACTATATACTTGTTCTATTTCCCATTTGGTCTTCCTCCATTTGTACTAAAGTTTTTTTTGGAAGTTTTGGCCCATCTCAAAATTGGAAGTTGTAGTGAGCAGAGATTTGGTATTTCCTGGGATATGATTTAATTGCCTTAAGAAACACCAGACCCAGAGGGTAATATTGTGAACGATATTTTAAGATTACCTGATCCAACAAACCTCCTTCCTAAGAGAGTTCCTGAATGTCAGTTTAGGTGTTTCTAGAAGCAACAGAAGCCCATGGGTTTGTGGTACTGTCCATTCCATTGGGTTGCTCTAAAAAATTATTCTAGGATTATAGGTTCCTGAAATTAGCCTCTTTGTGGCTTCTACCTGTGGTATCTAGGCTTCCAATCTGTAGCAATAAACAGAAAATCTAAATGATAGACTTTTACATAAAGTTATTTATATCTCCCTTAAATACTCTCTTTTAGTCCAAATAAGATATGATGTCCAGATCTCTCATAAAACTTGATGTGGCTCCTTTCAGTGTTTCCTAGGTTCCCAATTTCCTTTAACATTTCTAATACCCATGATGGGACAGACACAGATGGTGATATGATAAATGAAATGATAATATGGTAAATACATACCATATTAACATTGTGGGGCACAATTTTAATTTTCACTTCAAAAGTTTATTTGCCTAATTTTATCTTGGATTACTCTAACTTCTTTCTGCTCTGTTGCCTACAGTGATATTATTTTGCTTTAGAGATTTCTAACTTTCCAATATTCCTGAGAACTTAAAACTCTTCCCCAACTAACTGTGGTACAAGTAGGCAACAAAGACTGATTTGTTAAAAGATCCTAAGGAATCACAACACTTTCCTGGCACTTACGGTGTATAGGAAGAGAGAAAGTGGGGATAGTAAATTATTACCTGCCTCATCAAAGATGTTGGAATTTAGAACCATCATGGACACTGCAAAGCTGGTAGACTGGGTTGCCAGTTGTATTTTCCAGCTCCCCTGACCACCTATCAATCTTCTCTCTCATTACTCATTCCTCTAAGAAATGGAATGGGACATCAGAGAAAAGGCTGACTAGTCAGTTATTAGTTCAGAATTGACAAGAGTGAGACTTTCTGTTGCAGTATTTAAGAAATTCTTGGGTAGGGGAACACCTGGGTGGCTCAGGTCACGACTTGAGGGTCCTGGGATGGAGCCCTTCATCCAGGTCCAAGCTCAGTGGGGAGTGAGCTTGTCCCTCTGCCCCTCCCCCCTGCTCATATACAGACACTTTCTCTGAAATAATTAAATAAAATCTTTAAAAAAAAAAAAAACCTCTTGGGTAAAGATAAAATATGTAAAACCCAAGTTGAAGATTGGGACTATCAGCCAAAGTAATAACCCCTAATATA
>RCUC01142354.1:0-29728 GCA_003697995.1 Taxidea taxus jeffersonii | reverse complement strand
GACCCTTATTTTTAATTTTGTAATAGATAGTGGAAATGGAAAATAGAGCAAGAGGTTTTAAGCCCTTAATAATTCAATACTTAAAAAATTAATAATGCAGGAACATGATTATGATTCAATAGGCTATTATTGGGGATAATGGCATGAAAAAATTTTGAATAGCAAATTAATCACAAATAATGCTAATTTGATATTTGCATTCAAAATCTTATAAGGTTTGAAAGGAAACAATAAAATATTGTGGATTATTCAAAAGCATTTGAAATGAGAGTTTCCAACGAACTGTATTTAAAAGCAAATAAAATGACAGTCCAATAGTGGTATATACGATTATGATTTAAACTTACTAATGAATAAAATCAGCAAAGAAACAAATGAAAGGGGTGCCTGGGTGGCTCAGTGGGTTAAAGCCTCTGCCTTCAGCTCAGGTCATGATCCCAGGGTCCTGGGATCGAGCCCCGCATTGGGCTCTCTGCTTGGCAGGGAGCCTGTCTCCCCCTCTCTCTGTGCCTGCCTATCTGCCTACTGTGATCTCTATCTGTCAAATAAATAAATAAAATCTTTAAAAAAAAAAAAGAAACAAATGAAAACTTGCAGAGTATTCAAAAAAAATCCCAGTGACTTGTGACTAACAACAAAGCCTCAAAATACCATAAAAATATAAATGACTATATGGGAAATGATGACCAGGGTAATTCATAAATACATATGTGGTACTAATTTTGTGCTAGACTAGGTAAAGCTTCTGATTTAGGAAAACCAAATATTTTAATAAAAAATGATGCTTAAATAATAGTAATAAGCCTAAATGTTCCAACTCATCTCATAAAAATGCATAAAGTCAAAACTAATAGACATGCAAGGAGAAAATTTTACCAAAAAATAAATAAAAAGGAAGATTTCACCCAAGTTTTAACTTATAAAAGCTATAATGCAAAGAAGTAAAATAGGATTTAGATAAAAACAAAATATATGACAAGTATCTAGTAAACTTTTTTCACTCTAAACTATGTACCATTTTTTAAAATATCCATGATTCATTTCCCTAAACTTATCTTACAATAAAATTCAAGAAAAAATATATAATAAACATAACCAACTTATTAACCATGGTTCTTGAAACTTTACCTGATAGAGATACCTCCAAAATATCAATACCCAGGACAAATTTTTATTCACATATAATGGGAATTCCAAAACTGTAAGTTAAAAGCATTACTTAGAGAAAAGCAACCTTAGGAAAACTGAATAATAACTCAAGGAGCAATAAGCATAGGCATATAACACTATGCACCATGATAAACTTCACATAAAATCAAACATTGTAGATCTATATAAACACACTCATAAGAGATAAGGAATATTTGTTACCCATGTGGAACAATTATGAATGTCCTAGCTTTTAAATCACAGAATAAATCATAAAAAAGTGACAAAATTAAAGATAAAAACTTTTCAAACTTTGGTCTTATAAAACTAAAAAAAGAAGATAATAAGATATGTAATAGTTCAAACATTTATCAGAAAAAGTGAAGTTTCCAATATAAGTATATGAAAGTTTATGGGAGTTTATACAAAAAGAAATAAAATTAGTAGAGTAAAACTTATGCCAATGTTCTTTCTTCAAGTTATCAAAGAATTGCAAAAAAGCACCTGGAATAGTGAGCAAAAATTTTATAACAAACCAAATATAAATGACTATACTGAGTGGTTGCCATAGCTGTCATGAAATTGGCATTTTCATTCAGAGCTGGTGGGATTATCATTTTGTAGACTCTGGAAATTATTATGAGAACTTACAGCAAATGTCTTTTAATGTACATGCATTTTCTAAGTCATTGGGATTCTAGAATTTTACCATAGGAAATAATTCTATAGAGTTTCAAATAATATGCATGAAAACATTTGTTGCATCATTATCAGTAATACTAAAAAAAAAGAGTCCAAACTTTGAGGACACATTAAATAGAACCTGGCACATCAAAATGGTAAAATTATCAAAAGCCCTTAAAAGACTAACCAAAGCTACTATTCATAATTATTAAGACCAAAATTTTAAGTAAAAAAGAGATCCATAACATGTAATATATATTATGAGAGTGATTATGTAAAAATGTTTTATGCACATGGAAGAGAATACACAGAAATAGAAACAGTGGCAGAATTATGGCTGATGTTTTAAAGTTGCTATTCCTTTAGAATTTGTCTTTAAATAAATGGTTGTATTTAGATGATATAATGTCATTTATAAGAATAAATTAATGAGCCAACTTTTATTATACTATATCACTGCAAACTTACAAAGTACAGAACAATGTACAGGAAAGAAACTAGGGTAGAGAAAATCATTGACCTTCTCCTAATGGAAGAGTAAACTGTCCTTCAAGATAAAAGGGGAAGAAAGGAAAACTATTGTGCATTAACCAAGTCACTTTGCCAATGTCTGCCAAAGAAATGAGATAGGAAAAAGGCACAGTCCTCACTGACCTTCCAGATACCTGTGACACAGTATAACTTTGAGGCCTCAAATAAAAACTGCAGTCTATTGTACCTGACAGCAAGCTTTGCATTTTCATTATGCATATAATATCTAATAGATCTTTTGAAATCATTACCTGTCAAGAGGGGAAAAGGAAGGCAGAGGAAAAACCTTGAAGAATAGAATTTGTCAAGGGTCAAAGTAAATGGCAATATACTTTAATAAGTAATAAACTCCACATTAACTCTGAGTGGCCTATACACTCAGTGGACTGTGGTATCATATACTGAAATGCAGAATAACTTCTTAGTGACCCAAAATACCCTTCTGCAATATCTTTCCTTTTATCAGCTTATATGTTGTCCAAAAAAAAAGAAAAGAAAAAGAAAAAGAAAAAGAAAATGAATGCTGTTGTTAACCTAATGACTCCTAAATGGGAAGATAAATTTTTGAATAAGTAAACCTTAAGTTGTGTTACATATTGATGATTTTTATATTATTTACATTACTGTTTCATCATATTTATAGTAACACTGAGAAGTAATCTTGTGCTTTTCATCTTTTTAGCACTCAGTATCTAAATAACGTATGCATGCCAAGGTTATATCCAGAGAACAGATGTCATAAAATTCAAATTTTATTCGCTAATAAAGAGGGAAACAAATTTTTCAGATAAGTGGCTCTTATCACTGAAAGCCAGCAAAACAGAAATTGCCTTTTCACAATCCTGGATCTAAGAACATGGAAAATGATCATTCCCTCTTCTCCCAAACATCCCATGGATCACATGTGGTGGCAGTGAATGACATTAAGAATAGAGCATATTATGCTTAGTGAAATAAGTCAATCGGAGAAAGACAACTATCACATGATCTCCCTGATATGAGGAAGTGGAGACGCAATGGGGGTAGGGGTTAAGATGGTAGGAAAAGAAAAAATGAAACAAGATGGGATAGGGAGGGAGACAAACCAAAAGAGACTCTTAATGTCATAAAACAAACTGAGGGGGGTGGGGGGGGAGGGGAGTTGGGATACGGTGGTGGGGTTACATTATATGTTTAAGTAAAAAAGCTTAAAGAAAAAAAAAAAGAATAGATGAATGCAAGTCCAGTTACTCAGATCGAAGTTTGGGCTCTGCTGTAAAATATTTGCCAACTTCTCTAAGTCTTTGCAACTAATTTTCTCATTGTATAAAAAAAAAAAAAAAAAAAAAAAAGAGAGAGAGAGAGTAAAATCTCAACACACAAGATGGTCTCCATAGTTACTGCCAACATTAAGGCCCTAATTCTATTTGAAAGCTAGAGAAAATTTTCCCCCTTTTTTCAATAATGCAGAGAAGCAAAATCACTACCTTGGTGGCTACCACAATATGTTTAAACAGTTTGGCAGACTGTTAAAGCTATGCATTTAACAAAGTTTTAATGATACCTACTACAAAAAACAAAATTTTCCTCCTCCTCACACTACGAAGTCTACTACGAAAATTGCCCTTGCTAGGTGCTTACAATGGGCCTAAGGACAAAAGTAGGGATTTCACTAACATTTTTCTTTAATCTTAAAAGAGGATAAAGTGATTTTCAGGGGCTCATTCCTTCAGGTTATGCAGCCTAGCAGAATGCTGTAAGTTTCAGAGCACAGTGTATAGCATATAGTGGATTAATTGTCCTTTTGCAGAAACTTTTATGGCCCAAGGTCCTACTTTATTAATGAATTCAGTATGACTTCCCAAGATTCTAAACAGAGCATACTGGTAAGGGAGACAAGAAATCCTAATATTAATTGAAATTCAAGTGAATTTTATAGGAAAAAGTGCTTTACTTAGATACCTTCAGGATTTAGACTCTATGTAACATATTTTATTTTCAGGCTTCAAAGATGAACTTCAAGAACACAGGTTTTAAGAAGATAAGATATTATTGTTCACTGGATTCAGGTGACAATTTTAGGTTCTACAAATGTCCAACAACTTACTGGCAATTCTAATGCATACCAATAATAATTCCTACAACTGTGTGTACATATTTTTAAGTTTCTTTTATCCTAAAACTAAATAGATATCTAACTGACATTTCAAAATGAAATAGCCTTAGGCCAACTTGTTACGTACAATTTAAAGCTAATAATTTGAGTTTTAGTTACAGAGCTATTTGACTGGATTTGGTAAAATAGTTCCTTATCCTTTTATTTCTCTGTGTTATGGAAGTCCCAGTTTTCCACCATCTCTGGTAGAAAGTCTCCAAATCATTACCATTTTTGCCTTTTAATTCCCTTGTTAATTCAAAATAAGTTCAACTCACTTCGCTTTATTAATACAGTATTAATTCAATTTGTATTTACTATGTAACAAATTCAATAGTCATGTGACACACTAAAGAAATGAAGACTTAAAGAGAATTTTATTCACTAAGAATATACAGGCTTGTGGTTTCCCTTGCAATCTTTGTATAAATACAACATGGAATGGCAAAACAAATAGGAGAAAATATATTTTCAACACTGTGCATTATTTGTGTAAATACTGTAGAAATCACCTATCACTATTCTGAACTGCCAATTAAATTGTTCCCATTTTCCCCAATTTATTTATCATTATTTTAGATTTGTACCTTTATATTCCAACTTATTTACCTTTGTATAGTGTGTATAGATACATACAAATATATACATACACATATATATATATATAAATATATACGTATTTAGACTAGCACTGTCTGTATCATTAGACAGTGGCTCATATGTAATGTTATGTTCTGAGCTGACTCCCTGGTATTCATCTCAGCAAATGCTAAATAACAGCAAGCAACTCAATCAGGAAAATCAGCAGGAATTATAAACACAATACACTAAACACTGGATATGCTACAGTTCCCTGGGAAATGGACTTATCTTAATGGTTGTCTAAACTTAAAAGGGATAAAAATATTTTGTCCACATGTTATAGAAAGGTAAATAGAGGTAGCCAGGTATGTGAATGTTTATATTTGTATGTGAATACATATATGTGTGTATGGTTTTGCAATAGTGAACATTATTTTTTTAATTTACACGTGGAAAAATTAACTAACTGGTGATGACCCCCTCCCCCACGAAGGACTAGCTTATTTTAAAAGTTAGTTGTTTGTCTCACAAAATGAAATATGGAAAGCATGGATTGGACTCCTCTCATTGATTCTTCTTATTTCAGTTCTCTTTTTTTTTTAAGATTTTATTTATTTATTTGACAGACAGAGATCACAAGTAGGCAGAGAGCAGGCAGAGAGAGAGGAGGAAGCAGGCTCCCCGCCGAGCAGAGAGTCCGATGTGGGGCTGGATCCCAGGACCCGGGGATCATGACCGGAGCCGAAGGCAGAGGCCTTAACCACTGAGCCACCCAGGCGCCCCCTTATTTCAGTTCTCTTTTAAGCACTTACCATACTTCCAAATTCATATAGATCTAATGAAAAATTTCATAGACATATTTTTCTATGAAATCATCCAGTATTAATTCACACCTGAGAACTACTTAATTTGGTCTTTACCCATAAAAGAAATAAGCAGACAGTCTGTTCTCTCAAGGCAGTATCTCTTAAAAGCCTAAGTACTTAAAAATGTATAGTGCAGTTTGCTAGAATTACTATTCATATGATCAATATATTTCAAAATATTTATGGTGTGACACTCAGCTCCTATTGGCTTTACCGTGAGAACATCTGATTTTAGTAACCACAGTTTCTGCTCATGGTTTACCATTCAGAAATTGGGATGCACCCCCAGTGTGGCAACATGTGGCAAGCACAGAGTCATGACCAACCACCAGATGGGATATCTGGATATTGGCAAGAATTCTTTAATTTCTTGGCCCCCGGGTGACAAATTCCACCTTGCTTCATATGCTACTGACACAGAGCAGAAAATATAAGACAGTCCCGAAAGCTAAGGCAGCAGACTGCCCATCAGGAAATTTTAAACTTTTAAGAGTTTGAAGGTTTTAAGTAGCCTTATTATTGTTGCTGAGCCAATTTTAATTCTTATCTGGCAACAAGGTTGAGGGGAAACAGAATTTGGGAGGTTGGGAGATGAAGGTTTCCGTTCCCAACTAGTTTATTGTTAACCTGATGGGGAGGCTGCTAAAATGATGTAGGCCATTATTTATCTTTATGAGCCTTTATTCACCCACATGTAAAGCTGTGATTAAAAATATTACTTGCACAAATGTTAAGGACTTGAAATAATATAAAAACGATCACAGTGCAAAGCACATAGTGGGTTCTTGATGAATGGAAACTACTCATTATCTTATGATTGCGTTTTAGAGCCTTGTTCCTTATCAAATAACTAGAAAAGGGGTTGGTAAAGTTAAAGGGCAAGATAGGAAATGTGTTGGGCTTTGTAGGTCAAGCAAAAATAACCAAGGATGTTATATAGATAATTATATAGTCACTTAAAATGCAACCATTTAAAAATTTAAAAACCATATTTAGCTCATTGCCTATTAGAAACAAAACAAAACCGAAAACAGACAGTGAGGCAGATTAGAGCCATCAGTTATCATGGCCTACCCCTGAACTACATGATTATAATTGCGAAAAGAAGTTAAACAACTCAGCCCATTTCCTGTTCTTTTGGTTAAAAAAAAAATTGCTTAGTCTCAGCTAAAATGAGGAATGATCTGGGAATTGCATCTATCGGTACTGCTATTATTCCTTAGAATAAAATTATATTTTATGAAACTAACCTCAATTGTCAAATACTTCCATCATCTAAAAAATTCTAAGACATAAAGTATACAAACCCCTATGGGAAAAACTCATGACAAGGAAGTAAGTGAGAAAAATTTTATGGACTAAAACATTCCAAAAAAAGTTTTTTTTTTTGCCATTCAAAACCTAAATATGGCCTCATAATGGCAGAAACACTGAGATTGAAATATTTATCTCCAGGTACACTATAGCTAATACTGACTTGGCTATTCATTTATTATGCACTTACTGTATTCCACATCCTGTTTTAGGCCCAGAGGATATACCAATAAACCGACCAAGCAATCACTATCATTTTAAAGCATGCACTTTGATGAAGGAATACAGGCAATAAATAAACAATATGGTTCTTTAGAGGGTGATGAGTGCTATGAAGTGTTATGTGTTCAGTGTCCTGAAAATTAACAGAGCAACCAAGAAAGAAACTGCACTGTGTGTGTGTGTGTGTGTGTGTGTGTGTGTGTGTGTGTGTTACATGGGACAGGGAAGTTGAAATTTTATATAGGGTACTTAGGGAAGATCTTGCTGCTAAGAAAAGAAGCTGAGGGAGGTAAAAGAAACAAACAAACAAACATCAACAAAAAATAGCTCTGTAGTTACCTCTGTATTCTTGGCAGAGGTAAATAAAATGGGCTTTAAGGCTGTAACATGTGTGGCCTCAAAGAGAAACTGCACAGAGGCCCTGTGACTAAGGCAGACTAGGGGAGGTGAGGGAAGGAGAAGAATGTCATAAAAGGTTCTGCCTTGGAAACCACTATAAAATAGAAATTCTTTTAGCCTCTGAGAGAACTGGGAAGCCACCAGAGGGGTTATAACAGAAGAGTGACATGATCTAATTTCCATTTTGACAAAATTCCTCAATAATTACTTGTTTCTGGGATTCTTTTTGGTATTTGACAATGAGTATAAGTAAATTATATGTCATAGTAAGAGATTTTCTTCAGCCTGATAAGTATCATTTAATTTATTTAGCTTTATAGAGTCATTTTCCCTTCAAATAAGTTTTTAATAACCAAATTATCCATTTATCCATTTACTGTGAAAACTAATGAAGATACATTCAATATATGTTAGGTGTCAGATTCTGTGTATGTCACCTAAAATATAAGGATGATTCCAGTGTATTAAAAAGGTCTATAATCTAAACTGTAATACAACAGTAAGAAAATACAATAGGGAAAAAAATATCAGTTATAATGAAGAGTAATCCAAATCATCATCAAGCCATAACACCTGCTGTATCTTATTATTATCACTAATTCTATTATTAACAATGCTAATCATGATGATGATAAATTAAATGGTCAACCAAAGAGCAAATGGGGGCTTCTTGGGAAAATAATTGCTATCATCAACTCCATGTGTGATATAAAGTACCTCATTTTCTATTCATATAAAAGGAAAAGGTATACAATTCTTCTATCCGTACCTCCTCATATCTTTAAACACTGTTAACTATTCTTGTTTCAATTTCATAAAAGTATCTACTTCTCTAGAAGTTTGACAGTCTACCTTTAAAATGATAAGAATTCAAGAATTTTTTTGAGATTTCCATGAATTATTTGCTACCAACTAGAAGCAATCAAAGTGCCACAAAATTAGAATTGGTAATCGATCGCATAAACTCAGGTAGTGGTGTGGCCTGGATTTCCAGTGAGGTCTATGAGAAAGGACACAGACATAAAGAAGGATTTAACTGAAACGCTAGCTCTGTGACTTGCAGTTACTCTTGGCATGTCCATTTTGTATCAAGCCAAATTTATTTATGGTCTTGTTTATTTCCTTTCTATCTCGGACAAAATTTTCTCTCAAGGAAATTACGTGACCTGACCATAAAGGAAGTCAGAACTACCATGACTTCAGTGCACTTGAAGCCAGATGAAGAAGTACTTCAAATATTGGGTGACGGTTAACAACTGCACCTCAGGAACAAACAGCATGGGCCCTAGGTGATAAAAATCAAAAGACTGGCATAAATGGTGAAGACTACCTAGGGTTCAGAGAATATAGAAGCCACAACTAGAAGGACTGATCAGTAAAAACTTTATAGAGGAGGCTGTTCATGCACAAGAAATGATCTTTGAAGGAGAGGTAAGGCTTCAAGAATTGGTAACAGAAAGGGCAGTCTGAAAGAGTGAAACAGCCCGTGATCATAGTTGATAAAACATGGGGCATATTTTACCAGCATAGCTGATAAAACACCATAGGGAGATGCCTACACTTTGCTGCAGTAGAGAGCTTGGAAAGAGAAAAAGGTAATAAACTTTGTGGGGAAAACATCTTGTAGCCAAATTATAGAGATTGCAAATAGATTTTTATGATTTCAAAATCCTGTTTCCAAGCCATGAATTACTCACCTCACATTACAAGTTCTTGTTCTTTTATTTATTACTTCTTTTAGGCAGTTATCCCACACTTGAATAGATCATATTCTATACTGAATTTTGGGGACAACCAATATAATGGACAAAGAGATCAAATTGTAATGGATATGGCCATGAGAATTTATAATAATGATATTAAAACTTTGTATAATAAAAGCTTATAGCCATTTTTTTCTGTTAAAGCTTTTCAATCAAAGAGCTTTTAGAATTGTTAGAATTATGGGTTACCGGTTATAGTTTGCTTTATACTATAATTTTCCTAACTAGACATGTGAACTTAAAAATGTTAAGCTCTCATCTGAAGTTTGTTTTGTAAACTTAAAAATCGAATGCTTCAGATTAAATATCCTGTGAGGCCATGTCCAAATGGAGTATTTTAAATTCTTTTGTTTAAGATTTTATTTATTTACTTATTTTTTTGACAGACACAGGGAGAGAGAAAGAGAATGAACAAGCAGGGTAGCAGCGGAGGGAAAGGGAGAAGCAGGTTCCCCACTGAACAGGGAGCTGGATGTTGCGCTTGCACCCAGGATTCCAGAATCATGACCCAAGCTCAAAGCTGGTGCTTAACTGGCTGAGCCACCCAGGTGCCCTTATATTAAATTCTATTATATTTTTAAGGAAAAATTACCACATGCCACATGCAAATTAACTCTAATATCCATGCCTAGACAATACCTTGAGAAGGTAAATCAATTTATTGTGAAGTTTCTAATAAAACAATCACCCCTGGGGACACCTGGGT
Source organism: Taxidea taxus jeffersonii (assembly GCA_003697995.1). Lineage (NCBI taxonomy): Eukaryota > Metazoa > Chordata > Mammalia > Carnivora > Mustelidae > Taxidea > Taxidea taxus. The sequence goes on along the minus strand of RCUC01142354.1, from coordinate 19,378 downwards.
GGCTCCGTTGGTTAAGCGTCTGCCTTCGGCTCGGGTCATGATCCCAGCGTCCGGGGATCGAGTCCCACATCGGGCTCCTTGCTTGGCGGGGAGCCTGCTTCTCCCTCTGCCTCTGTCTACCACTCTGTCTGCCTGAGCTCGCGCTTTCTCTCTCTCTAAAAAATAAATAAATAAAATATAAAAAAAAAAAAAACCAACCACCCCTGTCATTTAAACACTTTTCAGTCTGAGCTGCTGAAAAAGGGCAGACCACAAGGAATAATGGGAAAAGCATGTATTTTACAAATCAGGTATAAAAGGTTGAACCTCAATCTTAAGACTCTAGTAAACTTGAATATATTACTTAAACTTGATTATTCTCATTTCTCTTTTGCACATACAATAGAGGTTAATGAAAATAATGTGGTTAATGAAAATAATATATATATAATACTGTATTATTATATATATTTTCTATACCTCTTTGCTTTTGAACCATGTTCCTCAAACCTTTACTGCTTTGTCATTTGCCTTTTGGGGCAGAAGCTGAACACTGGTGGATATTTTCCTTTGTGGTTGACTTAACTCATCTATTTAGATTGATTTTGGTATCTTTGAAGAAAGAATTTATCTCACCCGTGCATCACATATCATAGAAACACAGTATGTTTGATCTGAAAAGACAGTCTATTCTCTCATTTTACACATGAGTAAATAGTCAGAAAAATTAAATGACTTTCTCAAGATTAAACAGTTGTAATATTTCCTCACTGATTCTACCCCAGGAGAGTATACAGAGTCCTCTACATAACCATTGCATTTTAATTCAATTTCTAAAACTTTACTCAAATCAGTCCTACTGGCTCATTGCAAGTTAACAGTAATAAAAAAAAAATGTTTGGAAATTTGTTCTTTCTCTTAAACAATGGAATCTTGAAGTTCAAAGTCATATTGTATTAAATAAAATATTGACCACTTGGTAGAAAGTTTATAAAAGTAAAAAATTAAGCCTGAAATGATCCCTACTTACTTTTTTAATCTTAGTATTTATTATACCAAGTCTGTGTCACAAGTTGAGCATAGATTGAGATCAGAAAACCTGAACAGATGTAACAAAATGGAAATATGTTTAAAAAAAACCCCACAAAATATCACTTCTATGACACTAATAATGCTCTATATTTGCCTTTCTTTATATAGTCTCTTTATAGAGTCAATTTCCTGAAAATAAGTTCTTTGTTTTCTGAAAGCCCATCTGCTCTTGATGTTTACATATTATCTAATGAGTTGACTATTACAATTTTCATCATACATCCCGGATTTATTGCAAGATGCAAGTTTCAGCTTAGTTCTCTCTTCATGTAAACTTGCTTGACCACCTCTAAATGTAGTTAGCACCATTAGAAGCCGAAATCATTCTCTCTGCACACTCCCTAGACTCGGTGAGTAACAAAATAAAGTCTTTTAGCCAACTTCATATCGAAAAGGGAAAAGGTGAAATCAATGGAACAATAAAAACTGCAATCTCTTTTTGTCACATTTTATGACCTCATCACCAACAAACTTCACAAGGTCATCACTCCTTGTATTAGTCTGTTAACGGTCCGGGCACAATCACTGCTACCTTTTGAACTGGCTTTCTTTTTTTTTTTTTTTTTTTACAATATTACTTTTTGTTTGTTTGCTTTATTGGAAGTTACTATAGGTTTTTCCCTCTTGTTTAAAATGAACCTCAAAGAAGAAAGTTCTCACAGAATGCAATAAATCCATTCAAGAAAGATACATGTGGTCCTCCAAAAATATCATTCCAGATAACTTCTGTTGCCCAGCTATATCAATTCTTTACAGTTATTCAGATATCAAACCAAAAGAAGGCAAAATTAATGTATCTGCTATACAGCTGATCTCAATTCTTACTGAAACTTCTTGAAATGTAGAGGAAAAGTACGTTTCTATATGTGAAAAATAATCTAATATATATGCGATGCTATTAGCCTAGAGACAGACAAATTTGCTTTCAACAAATAATAAAATTTTAAATGTATTATTAAAAGATTCATCCAGTTTGGTTAATATTGATTTGACTATGGCCTATAATTCCTTGTTAAAGTATCAGAGCCAAGAAAGTTATATTTTAATCCAAAGTCAAAATAACAACCTATGATGGTTTTTAAAGTTTACTTAGATTTTATTAATTGAAGAACTGAGTTTAATATTAACTTTAGAAACCTGTATTAATGAAGTATTGGAAAGTTAAGTAGGAACTCTCAGCTATACAGATGCTACGAATTTTGCTTATAAATGTCCTCTTTAAAGTAAGTATCAGAATATATTCTCTCTTCTCACTCTCCTCCAGGGAACTTCACATTCCATCCCCCGAGTCTCTCTTCTACTGCTTATCAGAATACTGACTCTTTCCATGTGGTTGTTAAGAACTAGTACATCTTCCGCCATTACCCAGAAATTTTTGCCAACCTCTTCACATAACTGATTCCTGGATCTCATTCACAGTTTCTGTATTTTAGGCAATTTTTAAATTCTTCCATCCTCTGTTTATCTCAGAGGCCAGACATGGTCTGAATATTCACTTATCTCCTTATTGCCAATTTTAGGTCATTAATTTTGTACCAACATGCCCATACACCTCCTATTTTGACTTGTATGCCCATCACCCTACTTTGTATTTCTGTTCATAATTCTCACTATCAGTATCTTACCGATATCTTTAGTTCTACAAATAAACTGGTAAGCAGGACTAGTTATACTTTTCATTTTAAGCCTTCATTCAGAAATTAAGACATGGTTTTTAACAGATCACACAATGCCCTAGTTACAAAGCTTCTCCTACTATCATATGAAAATAAACTTCACCCTACCTCCTCTTCAGCTACCAGCTTTCAAGTCCGGAATGGACTTCAAATCGACTTTTCAAGTCTATTTGAATTTGACAAACTTGAGTTGAAGTAGACCTGAAAGGACATTACAGACATTTCAAGTTCAAAATCTTAAAGCTCTAATCTTTGCTCTGACCTTCTTCCCATTTACCCTCTGCCCTACATCCTTAATCCCAGCACACCTGTTTCCTACTCCTTCAGAGTCTTGATCACTTCCTTTCTGCCAGTTTCAGAAGAGAAAGAAGTGTGTTTTGTCCAAACTCAGATGTGAATGAGCTCTATCTTAACTACCTATGTGACACTAGGCAAGACATTTAGGTTCTTAAATTTTCAGTCTTCTCATCTGTAAAATGGGGTTATTAAAGTGCCATCAAATTTATTAATTAGTGGGTAGGAGGATGGGTGAAATAGGTGAGGGTATTATGAGTACACTTAATCTTGATGAGCAGTAAGTAATATATGGAACTGACAAATCATTGTATCGTACACATAAAACTAATATAACTCTATGTTTTAACTACAGCGAAACTAAAATAATAAATAAATAAATAAATAATAATAAAAGGAAGAGAATTATTAATTAAAATAAAACACAAGAATGCTCGGCAAATTTTCTGGCATTTCAAGTGTAATAAAATGGTGTGATTATTTGTTATATACCTCTTTTTTGTTATTTAGAGGAATAATCAGAAATGCTTACAAAAATTCCTGTACCAAGATTGTAGTAAAGTCAATAAAGGTAAATATCACAACATCATTCACTACAAGTTAAGCGACAGGCTTTGTAAGGAAAGCCTGAAAGCCAAACAAGAGAAAAAGAAGACCCATGATTCACCATAGTATCATCGTCCCAGGAAGAGACTTGCAGTGGCCAGTGGGGTAGTGTCTCCAAGGAGGGGCAAAGCCCTCTTACAATTTGCCAATTTACAGTATAAATAAAGAAACATACTTTTTTATTTTTTAAGAAACATACTTTATCTTAATAGAGATAAGCAGCAATAAACAGGGAAGACTTAAGCATCAAGCAATCTATATCTCAATTTTAGCTGCAAGGAGAATTTTCTGAGTATTTTAAATCTAGCTTTCCAGATCCTTATGAAAATTTGTAGTATTCAAGCTTCTGAAGAAAAGGCACAACTTGGTCCTGTAGGAAACTGAGTTTCATTCATTCATTCCAGCTGAAGAGGAGGAAGCCCACTCTCCTAATTGCTCTAATGCATGGTGGTGACATTCTGAGGCCAGTAAGCCTGTAATTCTCCTTATTGTTCTATAAATGTATGTTTGGTAAATACCATTTCTGAGTGAAAAATTATAATTGATTGGTAATAATTTAAATAAGCTAAATTTATAAATTTGGTGGAAAACTAAAGAATAATTGAACAAAGTTTCTTGTTGAGAATTTAAATTTTGAAGAGGAAAATAAAACAATTCAGAGTAACTCTAAAAATAGCTTATAAAATATGATAGATATGAGAACCTAATATACTTGAAATTTTGTAGAAATCATAAGCTTGCTTCTTAGAAAGAAAAGTAAAACAGAAAAATATAGGATTTAACTTGACAGAAATATGATAAATGGTAGGAATCATATAGATATTATATAAAATATATGTATCAATTAAGGAGATACAGAGTGTTCTGAAAGAGAATCTAATTATCCATGACTGGTATCATTTCAAATTCAAGTAAGTTTTAAAAAGAGGTTTATGCTGGGTAGAAAAACTAAAACTTGGGGCCAAAAAGCAAGTAGTCTATTAAACATCACTGTCAATCCTATAGAAATATAACACTTTGAGGAATTTTATTGATTTGCATGCACATTTATTTTGTTTCTATTTTTAAAGCCAACACACCAAAACCAGCATCAGCAGGAGTAGCAGCAGCAACAACAATGAACTCAGAAAAGAAAAAGCCATAAACATTCATTTAGTTCACTAGAAGCCACATTATCATCACTGTAATCTTCAAAGTTAGATTCAAAGCTTCAATCTTCAAAGCTACTCATGGTAGCTTCAGATTTAATGTTAGAATCTTCTGCAACTAAATTGAAGAAATCAGCTGCTATCATCTTCTGAGCAGGGAAATTTATTCTGTGTAATTTAATGTAAAAGAGCCTTTCATACTTGTGACCATTATGCTTTACCACATTAGAGTGATACAAGACACACTGAAAAGCCAAGGGAAGTTTTACAAACTAGACTGCTTTATGGACACTACAAAGAAATAGAGAAACTTGCAACTTAGGACACTGCATGCTGTTATTATTTCCAAAACATTTTCTCCTAGTTTATATATATTGCTCCAACACTGGATTTTTATACATCAAAGTCAAAATGATGTTTATGCTGATAAGGGTCAATTATAATGGTGGACTTAAAAGTCTCTTAGAGAGATCTGTTTGTTCTTTTAGGCTGACCTTGAATGATTTTGACTCAAGTAAGCTACTATTTATAAAGAAGTCCCAGAATATTTGTAATCTCTACATCAAAGCTGAAAGAATAGGAACCCATATCCCTCTATGCCCGATCTGCTCTTCATCATGTTGAATGGGTCCTAATATCTCCACAGATGTTGGGTTTCATTAGCATTAAGATAAAATCAACATCTATAACATGGCCTTAAAACCTTACAGGGTCTGGGCTCAGCCTACCATAAGAGTCACTTCTTGTGCTTTTCACTCTTTTGCCTTCTAATGGAGATTCACCCACAGTAGTTCTTCCATACTTCTTGGAATTTATCAGACTCTTCTGACTCATGACCTTTCATGTGTATATGCTTTACACCTGACTCAAGAAGTCTCTGCTGCCCTCCAGAATTAGGTTAGGCTTCTTCATTTGTTAGTTTTTGTAACATCTTACACCTTTCCAAATTTATTTATTGGATTATGCAATTAATGAATTGCTTAAAACCTTCTCTTTTCCAACCCACTGAAATGCAGATTTCATAAGAATAGAAGCTGACCTCTATAGTTCTTTATAGTATCACCAGTGCCTGTGATAGAAAAAGGGTACTTAATACTATTGGTTGCATGAATTGGGGGATTTCACTGCCATGTGTTTTGCATATGCCAGCCAAGGAATTCGGGCATTAAGCTGGCAAGCTTGTAGGAGCCAATATATGTGGCCACTGATAGACTATGAGTCCAACATATTTTAGAAGAGATTTCCTTTTTTTTTTTTCTTTTTTTTAATCACATGCTGAGAAAAGGAAAAAAATGCTGTCCTGACTGAGTAAACCCAAAAGATTTCCACCCTCAGACTTTAGGATATCCACATATGCTTGTGGGGAAAAAAGTAAGTATTAGTCTGTCTGGCATCGTCCTGCCATTTCCCCATGAATTCTCCCAATTCAGGCAATTTTACCAAATGGGTTCTCCCTAATAATCTCTGCATCTTAAATATGCTGAGTACCCACCCTCCACCAGGGCAAAATAAACTAAAGCCTATACTCTTCTAGCAGTACTCACATTTAGGCATTATCGATATCTTTTCTTTCTAGACTTGGGACACAAACTCAAAAGACATAAGCAACAAAACAAGCTAAAAAATGGTATTCTAGGCGTTGTAGGTATACTACAATGAAGCTAATGAAGAAATTATAAAAGGTTTAATGATATGCTATGTTCTATTGTGATTCAATAGCACATTAATGACATTAAAATGACCCATTAATCTCAGACAAACATTGAGCTAATATACTTGCTGCACTAGGCAATATATACCTTTCAATTTCAAAGGGCATATATTTTATAATTTAAAGGACAAAATAGCTGAGTTCAAGGCCAATAACATAGGGAAAACTCTAGAATTTTAAATTTCAAAAGTGCAATTTGGTTATTTCATGTATCATAAATCAATGTCCTATATAATCAAAAAGGGAAAAATGAAAGTCTGTCTAAATTAATAATAGTTGAGCAGCCCGTGTATATTAATCTAATCTAACAGGTTTTATTACTCTGCAGAAATTTTCTCAAGGCTTAATATCTCTTATATAAAAAAGAAAGGATTGGGATTGATTAAAAAATATAATTGAGGAAAGTATTCATTTCAACTATAAATGAAAACTCGTAATGACTGAGCAATGAATGACCATGAGTTCTGTCATTGCTCAGTAATCATATTTAACAGAGAAATATAGTTCAGATTAAAATATGCTGAGATAGAGCTGGAGAGGAATTAAAAAAAAACTAGGTATTTTAATTTCTAATTAGGTGCCTTGAAGCGGTGAGCAATTTCACTAAGACTAAATTGCCCTTGCTACTTAAAACCTTATAGCTAGATGATATGGTCTAACAACCCTAACACTTTCACAATTAAAGTACATAGGTTTTTGATATTTTAAAATATTTGAATAAAGCTTCAAAGTACAGTAAAATAACTGGTCATTATAACAAGAGTTAATATATCTATTAAGAAAAATGTCAAAACATGGTTTACACAAATGTTGATATATATGTTGTGTGTATTTAAAATCTATAAAAGTAACACAATGAAACAAAATTATATCAGGTAAGAAAAATTAAGCAAAAAGAAAAATGTTCAAACAAAAGAACATAAGTTTATTTTATGGTTAAGCCACGTAATATGTACATCAATTATAAGAAGAGAATCTCAAACGGATTGAATTTCTATTAGCCAGGAAGAAAAGAAAAAAACAGTTTCTATGATTCAAAATGTGTCAAAAATGCATCAGATATTTAGACGAATTAGTAATATTCATGGCACTTAGTCCAGAAAAATCCTCCCAGAGGCTATCATAGGGCACTGTCAAACAATGAACAATACCTTACAGTGAAAATGACACACTTGAATTAATTAAATATTAATTATTCTGTGCTAGGCAACCTACTAGGTGGTAGGTATTTAAAAGGTGAATAAAACAGGCATGTACATACCTAATCTCAGCTCATCTGCACGAGACACCCCCAGCGCGCCAACCCTAGTCCTCCATGTGGTCTCATTTCTGCTCCAACAAGATGAAAAAAACTATCATGAACCAAGAGAAACTTGCCAAACTACAAGCACAAGTGCTCAGTAGTGGGAAGGGAACTCTGCATTGAAAGAACTGTGCATTGGCTACCGCCAATGAAGGAAAACTTCAGCTCACCTTAAATAAGTTAGGGGTTGATATCTCTGGTATTAAAGAAGTGAATGTATTCATGAACCAAGGAAGAGTGATCAGCTTTAGCAACCCTACAGTTCATGCATCCAGGGCAGCGAACACTTTCACCATTCCAGGCCAAGCTGGGGCAAAGCAGCTACCAGAAATGCTACCCATGATCTCAAACCAACCTGGTGCACCAGTCTGAGAAGACTGGCTGAAGCTCTGCCCAACCTGTGGATGGAAAAGCACCACTTACTGGAATTTAAATAAAAATTGGGAAAAAATCAAAAATAAACAAATAAATAAAGTCTCTAAAACTTTAAAGGGGAAAAAAAGGGGAAAGCACCACTTACTCCCAGAGAGGAGGAGGATGATGAAGTTTCAGATCTTGTGGAGAATTTTGATAAAGCTCCTAAGAATAAAGAAACTGGATTGAGTCAACTTCTGAAGAAGATAAAACTTGAAGAAATTACTAAGAGTAGCTTTTTTTTTTTTTTAGAGAGATTTTACTTATTTATTTGAGAGAAAGAGAGCACTAGAGAGAGACAGCAAGCATGAGTGGGGGCAGAGGGAAAGGGAGAAGCAGACTCTTCACTGAACAGGGAGTCCAATGCAGGACTTGATCCTGGGACCCTGGGATCACGACATGAGCTGAAGGCAGTCACTTAACTGAGCCACACAGGCATGGTTATTTTATGTTATGACTGCTTTCTAAAATTTTCTTCATGGATCTGATAAAATCTGGACCTCTAATATTTTTGAGTCCAAGCCCCTTGGACACTGCAGCTCTTTTCAGTTTTTGTTTAGACACAATTCATCCTCTGCAGCTCATTAAGCTGAAGCAGTCTGGGAATAAAGTTTTAAACAAGGTTAATAAAGTTCTTTGCCTAGTACACAAATGAAAAAATTAAAAATTAAAAAAATAAAAAGTGAGCCAAAAGGTGTTCCTGCGTGGCTCAGTCAGTTAAGTGAGCCGATTCCTGATTTCAGCTCAGGTCATGATTTCAGGGTCACGAGATTAAGCGTCCCACAGTGAGCTCACCACTCAGTGGGGAGTCTGCTTGAGATTCTGTCTATTCCTTACCCCCATCTATTCTTGCTCATTTTCTCTCTGTTTCTGTCTCTCTCAAATAAATACATGTCTTTTTTTTTTTAAGTTAGCAAAGCAAAAAATTCCTCACTCATTAGATTTTCATTGCAACTAGGAATGTGATAAAATGAATACCATTTCATTTGAGAAAAGTGCTATGGTGGGGAAGTTCTTGTTATTGAAACACACTGTTAGCATGATGAATTTCATGGAGTCTTTGCGTACAAAGGTATAAATGTACTTGGTTTAGGTCAGTGGCATCATACCAGAATATACTGCAATAGAAGCATGTCTTTCCTGGTATAAAAAGGCTATGTATCTGTGCATGGTTTCCTAATGCTCTGGTATGACCAAGGCATGTCATCATGAAACTGATGGTTAGCATAAACTTCAACATGTTTCAGTCAGGATAGATTAGGTTCTAACATAGTAACAAACAATCTGCAGATTGTAATAGCTGAACACAACAATCTTACCCGCACTATACATCAGGTATGCACACACAGTGTAGCATATCTACAATTTGGATGATCACCATGGTAGGATGATGGGAATATGGCAATTCATATATTGACTCTTAAGTGCTGTTCTCTTGACCTAATAAGTCTCACATATTTTGTTGACCAAAGTAAGTAATAAGACTACAGCTAACTTGAAGCTAACTTGATGCTCAAGAAAACGCTGAGAGAAGCTCTGAATGAGATGAGAGTTCCTAAAAGACTCGGAACAAAACTAGGGCCTAAGACTGAAATCTTCCTGTACAATTTAAGGAAAACACAAAGTCACATGAGAGGAGAAAAGCGTCCATCAGGTCAAACATTTTCTTTATAAATTTAGGGATGATAATAATATTAACAATAATAATAAAAACCTTAGTGTTCTGAGCCATATTATGATTTGGCCTGTGATTTCTTTTGTTAAGTAGATATAACAAAAGGCCACCTGATCTACAGAAGTCTCAATAAAGCCTAGCAATGGAACTCCCAGGATGCCTGTTATGATAAATGAGTGATAAAACCTATGGCAAGATAACTAAATGAGGAATCTCATTGGATGAGTCTATTAGATATAATTCATTTAGAAGTTGTGTGAGCTATAACCCACATGATGATTTCAATATGAGAATCAGTTTAACATCCTTTTTTCTGGACCTTTTCCCCCCCTTTTTTAGTAGTTAGCATGGTCAGAATTACCTTATAATTTATACATAGGAGACTTAGCCAGTAAGTCAAGAAACAATACTTCTATCATCTCTGTTCCTATATTCAAGCACACATGTATACACAGGGTTGAACCCACACATTCCTCAATTAAAGAAAATGCACTTGACTTAATACAGTCATATTTTCACTGAGCACCATTAGATGCCAAATTCTAGTTAAATGCACCCTATGTGGAAATATGATTCTCACACCTGAGTTAAGCTGATGACTTACTTAAGACCATGAAAATCATGAGGTCCAAGCTGGCATTTCAGTTTGAGTCTAACTTTAAAGCCTGCATTTACTCCTCTATACCTAGGTTAGAACTTGGCATATTACCTCATTCTGGGAACAACTATTAACAAATTCATTAATTAAGGTCAAGTTGACAACTTCTATTTTCAACTAAAACATCTGTTAATTTATACAGAGGTCTCCTTGGTTTAAACCAGCTTGTCATTCCTGCCTCTCAATGAGGGATAATGTGCTTGGTTTTTACAAGTTCTCCAAGTGTAAATTGAAAAGATTAACAGTTCTTGCCAATGGGCACTCTCTGTCCATATTTTTACATAATAATACTTATCAGAAGGCACAGGGTCTTAAGATAATAAATGATCATTCCTCACAATGGATCTATAAACAGATCAGGATTAATGAATTTGCTGGCAGCTATTGCTTTTAATTAGCCCAAGTTCAACTGCAGCAGAATCATAACTGTCCAAAAGATTTGGATTGTGTTACTATAGATCCCAAGCAACTACTGCTATCAATTTAGTAAAGAGTTGGTTACATTCCAATTTTAAAGCCAGCAGTACAAATAACTTAGCAAAAAAAAAAAAAAAAAAAAAAAGAGAGAGAGAGAGAAAAGAAAAGGAAAAAAAGCTTTACATTTTTGCTCTTTCTTTTCTCTTTATCTGGCTACACGTAAACAAATCTTTCATCCTACCACCTGACTTTTTAACTATTTTCAATACTGTTTCATCTCTCCTGTTTCTTTACTTTTATGTATCCCTTCTCTTATAGGTTTACTTTAAGACAAGCCTGAAATTTCCTTCCTCTCTTTCTTATCCTGAACAATTACAGCCAATTCTCAACTTGCTTTCTCATCTTGGACATCACCTCCTTCAGGAAGCTTTCTCTTCAACTCACTCTAGATTGTAACCTCCAATACTATTTCCTGAATACCTTCTGAAAAACCTTCTCATGCAGGGCTGGATTTGTAGGACTGTTCATTATTTTTTTAAAAACATTTTATTTATTTATTCGACAGACAGAGATCACAAGTAGGCGAAGAGGCAGGCAGAGAAAGAGAAGGAAGCAGGCTCCCTGCTCAGCAGAGAGCCTGATGTGGGGCTCGATCCCAGCACCCTGAGATCATGACCTGAGGCAAAGGCAGAGGCTTTAACCCACTGAGCCACCCAGGTGCCCCCTGTTCATTATTTTTTTAACTGGATTCTGAACCACCTCAAAAATGAATGGAACTTGCAAGAAAAGTATGTTTGCTTAATAGCCCACAATTAATGAAGTTTTAACAGTCTATCAGATTAAAAGTCATTATATCCTTCAGCAATTGTCTGCTCTTCAACCAAGACAAATAATATTTGTACCAATAAAAAAAAGTCCTTCTGCTACTACTAGTGAACCATTTTCAAACAGCCAGTTTGTGCTGATGCCATTCATCTATAGTCAATTCTCCTCAGTCCTCAAGCTCCCTTCCCTAGGCTGAAGAATTAAACACACAGATATTTAGAGATATTTGGAGGAGTACACTGCAACCTTGGGGGTGATTGCCCCCAAAATCAAATAAGGGGCTAGACACAGTGTATTCTGAGGCCTGGAGTTTTAAAAACCATACCAGGTATGAGTTCCAGAGAATCAAGAAGTTCTGGTAGGAGTTTAGCATAACCAGCAGAATTATACCAGATGAAAAACTTTTTAACAGTCCACAATGAGAGCTTTTATTCAGTTATAGACTTGGAAAATGTTATGAGTGGAAACCTTTCTTGTGCTAAGGAGAGAAGTTCCAGGGATTAATGGAGGATTGGTGAGAAAATTATTAATTTACATTTGGGCAACAGTTGGGTCTAATTACTTGGGAAAAAATTATTGGAAGCAGATGATGAGGCATGTCATAACACCACAGAGACACTGAGATCTGGCTCTCTGTGTACTTCAAACCCCATGTCTAGCTCTTGTAGTGTATGACCAGCAGTATTGAAAATGGGATTTCAACACACTCTTCCCTGGATTATTGGTCCCTATCCATATTACAGCCTTCATGCTAATGAGCTCCAATCTATTGAGTATTTTATCTTATTACTGATGTTCTTTTTTTTATGATTTTATTTATTTATTTGAAAGAGAGATCACAAGTAGGCAGAGAGCAGGCAGAGAGAGGAGAAGCAGGCTCCCTGCTGAGCAGAGAGCCAGATGTGGGGCTCAGATCCCAGGACCCTGAGATCATGACCTGAGCTGAAGGCAGAGGCTTAACCCACTGAGCCACCCAGGCGCCCCACTGATGTTCTTTTTATCAACATTGCCAAAGTCTTCATGCTTAGTCCAGTCATAAGCTAGGACTGTAACTGCCTTTTGTGGCCACAATTTGGATTTTCCAGTGTTCTCAACTGCCTAACAATAGGACTCAGAACAATCTTTGTGGGAACTAGCTCTGCTTGAGGAACCCTGGTAATGAAAGTCATAACTATGTCCCTTTGTTGTTGTTCATGTTGTTCTTGCTGCTTTCTTTTTGTTGTATTTTTCTTCTTTAACAGATTGAAATGTTATTGAAATGCAAATGTTAAGTGAATTAAAGTCCACGCTCATTAAAACCTATTGACTCCCTACCAGTTTTAGAATCTAGAGTAGGCATGAAAGCAAAAAGAAGTTAATTTGTGACAGGTTAGGGATACTAATGTGTACATTTCTGACACCAAATCTCCTTCTCTCTTTTCCCATCCTTATTATACAAGAACATTAGAGCTTGAATTTCAATGGCACCCTCATCTCAAATGTAATTATCAGCCTGCATTTTTGTTCATTTATTGTTATAGTCCTCAAATTAGTCTTTGTTATAGTTATTACTTAATATAATCAAATCTTTTTTTGTTTTATTCACATGTCTACCAATTATTTTGTGTATCACCCTATTTTCTTCTAGAGTTTTCTTGTTCTTTTAAATGTGGATCTGGTAAAAGGTAATTTGCTGAATATAGATATGTAAGTTGACAGTTATTTTTCATCATCACTTTGGGGCTATTATTCTGAATCCTTCTAACCTCCATTGTTGCCACTGAGAAGTCATTTACCCTTTTGGGTAATTAGTCATTTCTTTCTCTTTCTTTATTTTCCCCAGACCTTCTCTGCTCAGTTGCACTATTGTGTCTAGGTATGTATCTATTGTTACCAGTCTAATTCACATCTCATTTTGCTTCTTCAAAGTGAATATTCATGTAGTTTTATTATGAAAAATTCTCAACCACAGATTTCAAATATTGTCTCTCCACAGATCAAATATTCTCCATTGAAAATCTTGTTCAACATAACATTGGAACTTCTCACATCTCTTAAATTAGACAATTCTCAAATTCTTGAGTCTCTTAAACACTCTTCCATATAGTTATATATTTTTATATATTTATATACCTATAAATATGACGTACATGTGCACTTTTTTTTTAAGATTTTATTCACTTATTTGACAGACAGAGATCACAAGTAGGCAGAGAGGCAGGCAGAGAGAGAGGAGGAAGCAGGCTCCCTGCTGAGCAGAGACCCCCCCCCAATGCAGGGCTCTATCCCAGGACCCTGGGATCATGACCCGAGCCAAAGGCAGAGGCTTTAACCCACTGAGCCACCCAGGCATCCCTACATTTTTATATTCATATATTTCACAGTATTCTGGGGAATTTCTCTCAATTTGATTTTCTGAGGTGATGATTCTTGTTTTAAAGACAATGAATGTGTGGTTTAGCATACTTACTGAGTTTTTATTTCAATCACTCTCCTTTTTTTAATAAGTTTTTTTTAAGCTGGACTTGGCTTTTATCATAGTATCTTTTTATTCAATTATATATGCTATAACAGCTTTATTGAGATATAATTCATATACCTTAAAATTCACCTATTAAAGCATTAAGTGTTTTTTCAGTATATTCATAGTTGTGCAGCCATCAACACTAAGTTTAGAATATTTTATCACTCCAAAGAGAAAGCCTGTACTTATTAGCAATATCTTCCCATTTCCTCCACACACCCCCCACAAGCCCTAGCAACAGCTCAACTACTTTCTGTCTCTGAAGATTTTCCTATTCTAAACATTTTTTATAATCAGAATCACAGAATATGTGATCTTTTGTGACTGGCATCTTTCATATGTCATGTTTTCAAGGCCCAGCCATGTTATAGTATTTGTCATTACTTTATTTTCACTGTCCAATAATATATCATTGTAAATAGACCACATTTTGTTTTTCCATTTATATTGATGGACATTTGAGCTGTTTCTACTTTTTGGATATTATGAAAATTGCTATTAGGAATATTCATTTGCAAATTCTTGAGTGGACAATGTTTTCATTTCTTTTGGGTATATATCTAGGAATGGAATTGCTGGGTCACATGTAACTGTATATTTAACATTTTGAGAACTACCAAACAGTATGCCAAAGTAGTTGCCCCATTTTTCATATTCATCAGTAACCAGTGAAGGTTACAGTGTCTCCACATCCTTATCCACACTTGTTATTGTCTTTTTTATTAACATCACTCCAGTAGACATGAAGTTGTTTTTTGCTGCAGTTTTGATTGCATTCTTAGTGACCCAGGATGTTAATCATCTTTAATGTGCTAATTGGTTATTTGTATTTCTTCAGAGAAATACCTATGTAAATCTTTTGCCCAAATTTTAACTGGTTTGTCTTTTCATTTTTGAGATCCAGTTATTTACATCTGGAGACTGGTCCCTTATCGGATATATAATTTATAAATATTTCTCTTCTTCTGTTTTTTTTTTCCACCTACTGTATGTTGCTCTTTAGTGAGCAAATGTTTTGAATTTTGATCAAGTCCAGTTTATCTAGTTTTTTTCTTTTGTTAATGGTGCTTTGTGGTCATATCTTAGAACTAATTGCTAAATGAGTTATAGTTTTAGCTCTTATGTTTAAGTCTTTGATCTATTTGTGTTAACTTTCATATATGTGAGGTAGGTGTCCAAATTCATTGTTTTGTATGTGTGTATACAATTGTTTTAAACGATTTTATTTTCCACCATTGAATTGTCTTGACACTCTTCTCAAATTATCAATTCACCACAAATAGAAGAGTTTATTTCTGGACTCTATTCCGCAGGCATATATCTATATGTTTATCCCTATGCCAGAATTATAGCTATCTTGATTACTGTCCCTTTATACTAAGTTTTGAAATTGGAAAGCATAAATCATCCAGTTTTGTTCCTCTTTTTCAATATTGTTTTGGCTATTCTCAGTCCATTGCATTTCCGTATAAATTTTAGGATCAGCTTGTCAATGTTCTCCCAAAGGCAGTATTTTGATGAGGTTTGAGTGAAATCTGTATACAAATTTGGGGAGTATTGTCCTTTTAACAATAAATTTAAATATTCAAGAATTCAAACATTCTTTGAATTCATGAATATGGAATATCGTTCCATTTATCTAGCACTTTCTTCATTTCTTTCAAAAATGTTTTTAGTTTTCGGTGTACATGTCTTTAAAATCCTTTGTTAATTTTTTATACTTTTTGACTCTATTGTAAATGGAATTGTTTTGCTAAATTCATTTTTGTATTGTTTATTGCTAGTGTATGAAATACAACTGATGCTTGGTAATGGTTCTTTATCCTGCTACCTCGCTCACTATTAGTTCTAATAATTATTTGTATACTCTTTAGCATTTTCAAAATACTTTAGCACATCATCTGACTGGAGACAGCTTTATTCATCAAACCTAAATGTCTCTTATTTCATATTGTTGTCCAGTTGTCCTTACCAAAACCTCTTGCACAATGTTGAAGAGAAGTGGCAATAGCACAAAATGCTGTGGTTCCTGATGTTAGTAGAGACCATTATGGTTTGGCTTTGTTCTTTTATATAATTTTCCAATTCAGTCTTAACTATGTAATAGTCTAAAATGATCTTGTTATCTACATTTCTTCATATGTCTGTGTGTTGTATCTGTTGACTCACTAATAGTGAAGGAAATGGAAGCTTTACATTCCAAAGTTTTTAAGTCAAATAATTTAAACTACAAGATCATAAAGGTATAGAATATAGTTTGAAAAAAATTCTAAAGTTGATGTTTTTGGTTTTTAGGAAAATAATTTATATTCTGAACTATACTCCATACTTAATCTCACTGAAAAATAAGATTGCCCTTGTGTATTGGCCAAATCTGATCCTATGCCATTGGGCTATAATCCCAGAGGCTGGTACTTCCTCTGTGTTGTGCCCAAATATAAAAAATAAAATAAAAAGACATATATCTTAAAAAATAAAGTAAAAAGATATGTATCTTAAAAAAAAAAGACATGTATCTTGTATATACAAGCATATTCCTCTCCCTCTCTCTCTCTCCTCTTTCTATATATCTAGTAAGGCAAAACAACTTGGAGAATGTGCCCTCTTCCCTGGTTTCAGAATATATGGAATTCTTTACCTCTAGTACTTGAAAACATTCTCTGGGTTCTTGTGATTTCTTTTACTTCTTACGCTAGCATGCTCTCTAGTCTAGAGTCATCTTTTCACACCTTTAAGTGTGAGTTAAGAGAGTAAGAGTTAGAGTGAGACATGTGAGCTAAGAAAAATCTATCTTAGGTAAAAGGAGTTCTCGTAGGGGTTAACTTCTCTTCACTAAATTTAATATCATTATTGATGCCTAAGTACAGTAGTGATAATGAAAGTCCATTTAATCTCCTTTGTTTTCTTTGTAGGTCCCCTGAGGGAAAGCGGCTATGAAAGATTTAGATTTCTGATTCTTGTCATGTGTTGTATTTTTATCTTTACCTCTAAATATATTTCAACCTGTTTTAGAATGCCTGTAATCAATATTTTTGTTTGGATGTAGAATACCCATTCTTCTATCTTTGATTGTCCTTTGGGCAACTTCCTTTCCTCTATTTTTAGTCCATGTTATTTAGTTGAGCTGCTAAACCTACTCCTGGGGAGTACATATGACATAGATCAGAATATCAAAACTCCATTTCAGAATTTTAGTTGAAAATTCACTTATATTAGATTTCCAGCAGTAAGTATTTTGTTTTGTGAATTTTTGAAGGATGTAGGTAAAAGAGCATAAAGCTGAGCTGAAAAATGAGAGAAATATTGAATATTTGAAGTCCCTAATCCAGCCATTTCTGAATACAGCTATATCCATAGACTTCTCAGTTCTATAAAGCAATACATTCCCTTTTATGGTTAGGAAAGTTAGGGTTCTAGCATCCAGGGGGAAAATTGTACTTAACAGAACTGTACATACTCTCTCCACTGTATTGCCTCTCTATCCTTCTCAAAGACCAGTTTACTATATTTATGTGGGCCTATTTCTGGGTTATCTATCTGCTCCAATGATCTATTTATCTATTCTTTCAACAATACCACACTATTTTTCCAATGACCATTGTTATTCATTTTGACTAGTTTCTCCAAACATTAGTAACTTTTTTCCTCTTGAATTAATATTTGTCAACTTTGAAGCTGAACTAGAGCATAAATATGCATCCCATGAGTTCTTTCCACTTCTCTTCTATAAAAAGATCAATTTGCATATTACATATAAAAAGTAATTCTTTTATTTGGGAAGATAAACACAGAACAAAACATTTCTTCTACAGATCATTTCAACAGTCCTGATATTCCCTCTTCTTCATTGGTCTAATATACTTTTTTATGATTTCACTAAAGATGCTTCTTGTAAATTTCCATGGAACAGAGACTCTTTAAAGTTCATATTCACCAAGCATCATTTAAGAAGACAATAGGATGTATCATTTCATCTTACTACTCTCAAACGCTTCCTTTCTCTCCTCTTTTTACATAAGATGCTTGGAATTGAATAAAGTAATTAATACTCTCAATGTGTCAACTCATCCCTTCAGGAGATATGTACTATTCTCTGCATTAGTAAACTTTTTCTGTACAATGAATTATCTCAAAACACCGAATGACAACATTTATGATTTCTAATACTTCTTTAGGTTGACTGGGCAGGTTTTCTGATTTCAGCCAGCTCTGACGACTCACTTACATTTTTTGAAGTTGTCAGACTGGTTGGTAGGTTTATCTAGGGTGGCTTGTCTCTACTCTACATGGTCTTTCATTCTCCAACAAGCTAGTCTAAGCTTCCTTATCCCACTGTCTTCAGGGTTCAATCAGTGCGTAAGAGAGTCAGTGCCAACATGCATATATCCTATTAACACAACAGTTAACAGTCAAACTGAGATTCAAGAGATAGAGAAAAAGATTCTGTATCCTGATGGGAATAACAACATTACACCCAATAGGATGTGAATGCAAGAATGTATGGAACTTATAATTTTTTTGCACTATACTTTAGCCTGACATATCATAATCCATAATAATTCACTAGTTTTTCTTTCTGATTTTCTGAACATTTATTTATTGGAGTCCTGGTAGTAATAAAAAGTCAGGGAAGGTAAAATGAAGAATTTGTGATAGGCATAAGAGAATGGATAAAATGTGGAAAAATGAAATGGTGAATAATGGAATCCTAGCCCACCAAATTTCTATGCTATATTTAAATATTTATTTTTTTAAGAGTTCATGTATTTATTTGACAGAGAGAGAGAACAAATAAGCACAAGGTATAGCAGAGGGAGAGGGAGAAGCAGGTTCTCAGGTGAGCAGGGAGCCCAATGCAGGGCTTGACCCTAGGACCCTGTGATCATGATCTGAGCTGAAGACAGATACTTAACTGACTGAGCCACCCATGTGCCCCATAAAGATTTATTTATTTTAGAGAGAGAGAGAGCAAGAGAGCACAGGGGGGAGGAGCAGAGGGAGAGGTAGAAAGAAACTCTAAGCAGACTCCATGGTGACCAGAGACTGACCTGGGGCTTGATCTCATGACCCTAAGACC
>ML104749.1:28223-50960 GCA_003697995.1 Taxidea taxus jeffersonii | reverse complement strand
ATTGCATTAAATGTGTAGATAGCTTTAGGTAGCATAGACATTTTCACAATGTTTATTCTTCCAATCCATGAGCATGGCACATTTTTCCATTTCTTTGTGTCTTCCTCAATTTCTTTCATGAGTACTTTATAGTTCTCTGAGTATAGATTCTTTGCCTCTTTGGTGAGGTTTATTCCTAGGTATCTTATGGTTTTGGGTGTAATTGTAAATGGGATTGACTCCTTAATTTCTCTTTCTTCTGTCTTGTTGTTGGTGTAAAGAAATGCAACTGATTTCTGTGCATTGATTGTATATCCTGACACTTTACTGAACAAGTCAGGAAATGACAGATGCTGGCGAGGATGTGGAGAAAGGGAAACCCTCCTACACTGTTGGTGGGAATGCAAGCTGGTGCAACCACTCTGGAAAACAGCATGGAGGTTCCTCAAAAAATTGAAAATAGAGCTACCTCATGACCCAGCAATTGCACTACTGGGTATTTACCCTAAAGATACAAACGTAGTGATCCAAAGGGGCACGTGTACCCGAATGTTTATAGCAGCAATGTCCACAATAGCCATGTTATGGAAAGAACCTAGATGTCCATCAACAGATGAATGGATAAAGAAGAGGTGGTATATATATAAATGGAATACTATGCAGCCTTCAAAGGAAATGAAATCTTAACATTTGCGACGACACGGATGGAACTAGAGGGTATTATGCTTAGCGAAATAAGTCAATTGGACAAAGACAACTATCATATGATCTCCCTGATATGAGGAAGTGGAGATGCAATGGGGGTGGGGGCTAAGGGGGTAGGAAAAGAATAAATGAAACAAGATGGGATTGGGAGGAAGACAAACCAAAAGAGACTCTTAATGTCATAAAACAAACTGAGGGGTTGGTGGGGAGAGGGGTTGGGAGAGGGTGGTGGGGTTACATTATATGTTTAAATAAAAAAATAAATTTAATTAAATAAAAAAATTAAAAAAATGTATTCATGTTGTTGCATACCTCAATAGTTCACTTCTTTTTTTTATTAATTAACAGTATTTAATTCTATGTATATACTACAGTTTACTTATCCACTCAGCTGTGGATACATGTTTATGTTGATTTTGGCTATTATAAACAAAGATGCCATGAACATTTTTGTACAAGTTTTTTATGGACACATGTTTTAGTAAGAATGTAACCTGAAACAATAGTTTATTTTCGTACACTTATATAAATATATAGAAGTGGGATGAGCAGATCATATGGTAGGTTATTTTTATTATTTTAAGAAGCTGACAAACTATTTTCCAAAGAGGCTGTGCCATTATATAGTTCCACTAGAATTGTATGAGAGTTCCAGTTCTCCCATACCCACCAACACTCCTTAAGCTGAAGCTAAAGCAGGACTTAGAGGAGATTTAGAGCTTAAATGCTTATATTAGAAAAAAAAAGTTCTAATATCTATCATCTAGTCTTCCAAAATAAGAAACTGGAAAAAGAAGAGCAAATATATCCAAAGCAAGCAGGAAGAAGCAATTTACAAAGAACAGAAATCGGTGAAATTAAAAATAAAAATACAATAAAAAAGATATGTGAATGAAACCAAGGCTGGTTCTTAAAAAGCATTAATACAATTAGTAAATCTTGGAGCAGCTGTGTGACACAGTCCATGAAGCATCTGCCTCTTGGTTTTGGTTCAGGTCCTGATCTTAGGATCATGAGATTGAGCCCCATGTCATGCTCTGCACTCAGTGTGGAATCTACTTGAGGTTTTCTCTCCCTCTCCTTTTGACCCTTCTGCTCATGCTCTCTAGTAAATAAAGAAATAAGTCTGTTAAAAAATTTGCCAAATCTCTAGCTAGATGTACTAAGAAAAAAAGTAAAATTACAAATTAACAATAGAAGGAATAAAAGAGGGGTCACTGTTACAAATCTGACAAGACACTAAAAATACTTAATTCATCTATGACAAACATAATAAGATAATGAGGGAACTAAAAATATAAGGGAATATTACAAAAGATAATAAGGGAATACTATAAAAACACTATGTGCATAAACTTGATGAGCTAGATGAAATGGATCAATTCGTTGAAGGACACAAAATATCAAAATTCATTCAAGAAAAAAATGCAGATAACTTGAATGTTGGTGAATTTATTGCAGAAACTGAATTCATACTTGTTATTGTTGTTTAAAGGCAATTAAAAAAGACTCCAGGCTGAGAAGATTTCACTGCCAAATTCTACAAACATCTAAGGAAAAAATAATTCTAATTCTATACAGTCATTAAAGAATATGGAAGAAAAGGAAACTTCTCAAATACATTAAGAAAGAAACATGCAGACCAATATCCCTCATGAATATGGATATAACCCCCCTCCACATGTTATCAAATAAAATTCAGATGTATCACAACCCAGTGAAGTTTATCATGGAAATGCAAGATAGGTTCAACATTCTAAGAAGAATCAATACAACTTATCATGTTAACAGACTCAAGCATAGTCATGTGGTAATCTCCATAGATGCAGAAAAAGAATTTGAAGCTTCCATCCCAATATACCTAGCAGTGGCCCCAGGTCCATGTACTTCTCCCCAGAAAGACCTTGTCAGCATGTCAATACTTACATGGCCAGAGGTGAGCTGTGCTTGTTATGTGTGGGTTTTTTTTTTTTTTTTTTTGAGAGAGAGGGAGCATGCATGCATGCAAGAGGGCATAAGCAGGCAGAGCAGCAGAGGGAGAGGGAGAAGTAGGTTCCCCACTGAGCAGAGAGCCTGACACAGGATCAGGACTCTGGGATCATGACCTGAGCCAAAGGCAGATGCTTTACTGAGCCACCCAGGCATCCCAGCTTGCTTATGTGTTCTAAGAAATAAGGGCTGCATGGGTATAAGTATATCACCTGGACAGTAATCTTTCCAAATCAATCTCCTTGACCCCTCTGTGATAGATGGAGAAGTGAGGGGAGGTGAGAAGGTGATGCCATTTCCAACAAAACATTTCTGTCTTTGTCATCAGCATTGTATAAATATCTGAGTTTTAGGAGAAATGAACAAGAGAGGAGATTGGAATAGCTCAGGGTCCTTCAAACTTCTGATAATGTTTTAATGGGATTTATGAATCTCACTTTGCAGCTTAAATAAAAATCCTTCTGCAGAGAACTTGAACAGTACCTTTGCAGAATTCTTCTTTTGTTATGAGACACTAGAAGGCAGTGATGATTCCCAAACATTTTTCTTGGTGAAATGCCTTCTCTTTTCTTTGGGATGTTTTCCCCTGTAGCCTTGAGACTGTGGTATCAATGTGGCCTTTGAGACAAAAGTAGTAGTAGAATGTCTTCTAGCAATACCTGGAGCAGAGCTCTTGGTGGATCTGTTCTAATAATAGTAAGGGATTGAAACTAACTGTAGCCATACTTTCCATTCATTTGCTCATTGTTTACCATAAAATTAGATGTTCCTATATGGCTCACAAAGCCCTTCATCTGTGACTCTGTGCTCTAACTTCCTCTTACTATTTCATAGAGCCTTCCCAAAATTTGCCTTCAGACATGTTGTTCACTCTACATGAAATTCTCTTCTTCTCTTTCTCCACCTGCTTAACCCCTATTCATGTTTCAAGTGTCAACCTAAAGGTATTCCTCTAGGATACCTGCCATGAACACATCACCCAACGAGGAACTGTTCTCTCCTATACTTTCTCCTAGTACCCACACTACTTTTTTATTGCACTTAGCATGATTTCCTGTTTTATATCCATTTGTGATCTCGTCTTTGGCACTTCTCCACCAAGTTGTAAATTTCATGCAGGCAGGAGCAATGTTCACTTTATATTTTTTTCCAGGAAAATTTTACAGGTTTATTCATAATTGTTATAAAGTTGAACTTGTTCACTGAAATATTTTGACTTGCATTAATGCTTTATGTCCCCACATTTGTATAAAAAATTCACACGCAAATGAAAATGAAAAAACTGCCAATACCTGATCTCTGTCCCCTGTTTTTCCACTTGCAATCATATGCTTAGGTACGTTTTTAATCCCGTGCGGAAAAAAATCTGACATTCAGAACTACCATAACGGGAAGAAGATAATCCTTTTTTAAGAATGAAATGCTCTTCATCATAGTGGATTCTTTCTTTTTCTTTAAGATTTTATTTTTTAATTTGAGATGGAGTAGAGAGAGAGCACAAGCAGGGCAGGGTGGGCAGAGGGAAAAGGACAAGCAGACTCACCACTGAGCAGGGACACTGGGATCATGACCTGAGCTGAAGGCAGATGCTTAACCAACTGAGCCACCCGGGCGCTCCCATCTTGTGGATTCTTAAGCACTTCTCCACCTATTCAGCATGCTAGCTGGATGTCTTTTGCCATATTGTTACACCTTTGGCCCAGATAGCGCATAGGCTGGTGTCTGCAAAAAGGTGCACCAGATGTAAAGCACCAAGAGCTGCACTCTGGAAGTACAGATCTGTTTTGTTGAAGTCCTGAGCAATTTCTCGCACCAGACGCTGGAAAGGAAGTTTGCTGATCAGAAGTTCAGCGGACTTCTGATAATGTCCAATTTCACAGAGTGCCATGGTACCAGGCCTGTAACAACAGTTTCTTCACCCCTCAGTAGAGGGCGCATTTTGTAGCCAGGCACTTTCTCCGCGCTTTACCAGGGGTCGATTGCCTGATTGGCGGGCAGTCTGCTTTGTAAAGACCTCCCTACTACACGTGCCACCTTGTAAAGACCTGCTTCCTTACCCTCCTTTCTCCTCTGGCTGGAGTACAGTGAGCTATAGGCGGTGTTGGCAATAGAGAGCAAAGGCAGAGCGGTAGAGGCTGCAAACATCCCAATATTCACTTTATATACCATTGTGTCTCCAGTGCATAAACTAATTCCTACCACATAGTAAGTGCTCAATAAATCCTTATTGAATGACTATTGAATGGATTTCCACTGTCCTTCTGGACTTTAATACTAGAACCAAAGTGAATACTCCAGATTTAAGTCCCATCAAAATGTTACTGTAAATAATTTTTTATACATTTTATTTATTTTTATTTGACAGAGAGAGATCACAAGCAGGCAGAGAGGCAGGCAGAGAGAGAGGAGGAAGCAGGCTCCCTGCTGAGCAGAGAGCCCGATGCGGGGCTCGATCCCAGGACCCTGAGATCATGACCTGAGCCGAAGGCAGAGGCTTAACCCACTGAGCCACCCAGGTGCCCCTACTGTAAATAATTTTTAACAGCATAGGATAGCTTTTCAATTCATATGCACTGCTAGGTCGCTAATAAAATTATTGTAGCCTAAAGAAGGAGGCTCAGTTCTGAATGTGTAGTTGGAGTGGAGTGTCCGAGGCTCAACCAGCCTTACTAGCTGTTCCGTCTGGCATTACCACCATGGGTTGCTAGTACATGTGATCAGATAGCTTAGATAAAAATAGTTTTGCAACAATTTCCAGTAATATTTTCACTTTTCTGTATTTCCCAACCATTTCCTACATACACAATGGAAAACAGTTAATTTTTTTCTTTTTTTTTTTATTATATTCGTCACCATACAGTACATCATTAGTTGTTGATGCAGTGTTCCATGATTCACTGTTTGTGTATAACGCCCAGTGCTCCATGCAATATGTGCCCTCCTTAATACCCAACACTAGGTATTAAGTGATAGGTATTAAGTGATATTAAGAGATATTAAATATCTCTTCTAAAACCCTGTTTGTTTCCCAGTGTCCATAGTCTCTCATGGTTTGTCTCCCCCTCTGATTTCTTCCCCTTCATTTTTCCCTTCCTTCTCCTAATGTCCTCCATGCTATTCCTTATGTGCCACAAATAAATGAAACCATATGATCATTGACTTTCTCTGCTTGACTTATTTCACGTAGTATAATCCCTTCAAGTTCCATCCATGTCAATGCAAATGGTAGGTATTCATCCTTTCTGCTGGCTGAGTAATATTACATTGTGTATGTGGATCACATCTTCTTTATCCATTCGTTTGTTGAAGGGCACCTTGGCTCTTTCCACAGTTTGGTTATTGTGAACATTGCTGCTATGAACCCTGGGGTGATATGCCCCTTCTTTTCACTACATCTGTATCTTTGGGGTAAATACCCAGTAGTGCAATTTTTGGGTCATAGTGTAGCTCTATTTTTAACTTTTTGAGGAACCTCCAAACTGTTTTCCAAAGTGGCTGCACCAATTTGCATTCCCACCAACAGTGTAAGAGAGTTCCCCTTTCTCCACATCCTCTCCAACATTGGTTATTTCTTACCTTGTTAATTTTGGCCATTCTAACTGGTATAAGGTGGTATTTCAGTGTGGTTTGAATTTGAATTTCCCAAAGGGAAAAGGCTAATGATGTTCAACATTTTTTCATGTGTTTGTTAGCCAATTGTATGTCTTCTTTGAAGCTGTGATCTCTCAGACAGGATGGTACTGGCACAAAAAGAGACCCATAGATCAATGGAACATAATAGAGAGCCCATATATGGATCCTCAACTCTATGATCAGCTATTCTTTGACAAAGCAGGAAAATATATCCAATGGAAAGAAGACAGTATCCTCAATAAATGGTGTTGAGAAAACTGGACAGCTATTGATAGAAGAATGAAACTGAACTATTCTCTTACACCAAACACAAAGTTAAACCTTACATAGATGAAAGACTTCAATGTGAGACAGGAATCCATCAAAATCTTAGAGGAGAACATAGGCAGTAATCTCTTCAACATTGGCCATGGTAACTTCTTCCAAGACCCACATCCAAAGGCAAGAGAAACAAAAATGAACTTTAGGGACTTCATCAAGGTAAGAATGTTCTGCACAGCCAAGGAAACAGCCAACAAAACAACGAGGCAGCCCACAGAATGGGAGAAGATGTTTGCAAATGACATCACAGATAAAGGACTGGAATCCAAGATCTCTAAAGAACTTCTCAAACTCAATACCAAAAAAACAAATAATCAAGTCAGAAAGTGGGCAGAAGACATGAACAGATACTTCTCCCAAGAAGACATACGAATGGATAACAATTTTATTTTTCTAGTGGTCTCCCACTCTGTGCTTGACTCAGTGATAACAATCAGCATAGGGAACCCAAGATGGGTGTGTGATACAGACTATCTCCTCAGCTGCTAAAAATAGGACGATGTGTTTGTTTTATTTGTTATCTTCTCATTTTTTTGCCATTTGAAATAACACCCCAAATTTGGGGTAATGGGATTGAAATACCCAGTCTATCTTTGTCCTGGCAGCTCAGCCATGCATCTGTACCTTCCATTTGTCAGTTGCTAGACGACTATGGTGTCTAGCTACAGTGTGACAATGATAAGGAAATTAATAATGTTGACCATTTTTCTCCTAGCCTAATAGTTGGTTTAATTAATAGGTTGCCAGGCACAGCAGATACTATGTTAATGTCCAAAGTCATCCATTATGGGGACAGCAACTCTAATAGGTTTGGGATCCAAGAGCTAAATGAGACTTTATTTGAAATCAGCCCAACTACAATGACAGTATTATAATTTCAACATGAAGACATATGGTTTGATAAATAATTTCAGGACAATGACTCATAATGTGAAATTGGAATGGCTCTAGGAAATCTCAGCTTTAGGTTGTTTTAGCTAAAATGTATAGAAGAATGTTTGCTTTCCTTTTTTAAAAAAGATTTTATTTATTTTTTTGACAGAGAGAGATCACAAGTAGGCAGAGAGGCAGACAGAGAAAGAGAGAGATAGATAGGAGGAAGCAGGCTCCCTGTCGAGCAGAGAGCCCAATGCGGGACTCAATCCCAGGACCCTGAGATCCTGACCTGAGCCGAAGGCAGAGGCTTAACCCACTGAGTCACCCAGGAGCCCCATGTTTGCTTTCTTTTAAGAAACCAGACCTGATGAGTATTTCCAGCATCCAAGGCATACTCCTGACCAATAAAATGTAAAGGGGCAGGGAAATGGCTTAAGTTCCTTTGCAGCCTTCTTGAGACAGCAGGAAGGGGCTGTTGGCATGGGACCTCAAATGGGAGAAAAACCATAGAAAGCCTGCATGATGCCAGGACCCAGAGAACAGGAAAAATTAGCAACTATTTGAGCTAAAAGCAAGACAAATATAGAAAAAGATAGTGACAAAAGCTCTGTGATGGGGAGGACCAGACTGAGTAACATGGTAGAATTCTGTGCCCGTGCACACCTGAGAATCTGAATGGAGTCCCACATAGGTGATATGAGTGTGTTTGGCAAACTTTTGTCATCCATAAATTCCCAATAGCTATTTTCAAACCATATGCTTAATGTTTTATATATGCTGTACATATTTATATGTAAATATGTATTATTTGTATATATAATATACAGATGTTATATATAAATAAATGTGGTACTTTCTTTTATTTAGATAGTGCTTACCCAGTGTTTTTTAAAATTAGTTCAGAGATAGAATTTTGTGTTTTATCAGTTTCATGTAATACCCAGTGCTCATTAAATGAAGTGCCCTCCTTAACTCCCATCACCCAGTTACCCCATCCCCCAAACACTTCCCCTCCAGCAACCCTCAGTTTGTTTCCTAGAATCCAGCATCTCTTATGGTTCACCTTCCTCTCGATTTTCATCTTATTTCATTTTTCCTTCCCTTCCCCTATGTTCATCTGTTGTTTCTTAAATTCCACATATGAATGAAATCACATGGTATTTGTATTTCTCTGGTTGACTTATTTCACTTAGCAGAATACCCTCTAGTTCCATCCACATCATTGCAAATGGCAAGATTTCATTCTTTTTGATGGCAGAGTAATATTCCATTGTGTGTATATACCACATCTTTATCCATTCATCTGTTAATGGACATTTGGGTCTTTCTATATTTTGGCTATTGTGGCCATTGTTACTACAAACATTGGGGTGCATATGCCCCTTTGGATCACTATGTTTGTATCCTTTAGATAAATTTCTAGAAGTGTAATTGCTGGGTTTAGGGTAGTTTGTTGGTTGTAGGGTAGCTTGGTTGTGGGGTAATTTTTTGAGGGACTTCTATACTGTTTTTCAGAGTGGTTGCACCAGCTTGCATTCCTACCAACAGTAAGAGGGTGCCTCTTTCTCTGCATCCTCGCCAATATCTGCTATTTCCTGAGTTGTTCATTTTAGCCATTCTGACCAGTGTGAGGTAGTATCTCATTGTGGCTTTGATTTGTATTTCCCTGATGTCAAGTGATGTTGAGCATTTTGTGTGTGTGTCTGTTGGTCATTAGTATGTCTTCTTTATTGCTTACCAATGTTTTAAATAATCTTCCAAGTGTTGGGGAAGGGGGTTGTGGTATCTGGCAAAATGGTATAAAAATCATTAACCGTTTTCTCTTCTGTTCCCTCCTTTTCTAAAGTAACACTAAATTTATTCCTTTTTAAAAATATCGTGATTTTGCCCAACCTCAAATCCCTGACTCTCCCCTCTTTCCGTAAGGCAGATCCATTTCCCTAAGCGGAATTCCAGAAATAACTGTCACTACAATTGTTGTATATATGGTTGATTTATATCACTTCTAACAAGAGACATTTAGTAATATTCGGAGTTCTTGGAGGAAAGCAAGCTATGCTTTAGGCTGGTATAGTTGATGTTGCTGTTGCCTGTCCCAGATCCTTTTTATGGAGCCAGTGGACCCATTCCCTACTTGCTGTGTGGCTGCTCCTGGCTCTCCACTGTCCCCTTCTTGAGGGGAAGAATTGTTTTTGGCCAAGGGGACCTCACTCTGGAAATGCCTGGTAGGTTGTGTCCTTCCCACCCCGACGATTGAGTCATATGTGGTTAAACTACTAAGTTGCTGAAACTAGAGAAGTCTGAGCAGGAGGCTATAGGAAATATAAAAATGACATTGTTTCTTCCGTAGGGGCCCATCCTTCACAACTTAACTGAGTGACCCACTTAGGGTAATTTTCCTACCCAAAGGGGTGAAATCAACACTGACCCTCACCTCCCCAGTGGGGGAGAAGACAAACAGCTGGCTGAGCAAAAGGCATAGAATCTAAAAGCTAAAGACCCTAAAAATGGCCAGAAAAGCTATGTTTGGGGGAAAATAAATAACTGGCAGCAAGAGGTTATAAGATAAGAAGCAGCAAGAGACAGCACGGATGGACACAAACCTCTTTAGGAAGAACAAGGATGGAGATCCAGTACTTAAAAATGCATCTGGAACAATCTTAGAAGCCGAACTGAAATTAGCTACAATTGGTAATAAGAACCCTCACATAAAAATAACAGTAATAAAAAGTAACAATAGCTATCATTGGTTGAGCACCTGCAGAGTGTGAGGCCCTTGGAGGCTCTCTGTGGGGTTCCTTACATTTATTCTTCAGAATCCCTGCAACAAATCTGTAAGGCTGGGATGAGGCCAACACCAGCCTCTGGCCACAGGGCCATGATTCCATGTTTTTATTCCATTACAAACACATGGGAAAGAGTGGTGGGGAAATGAGAGGAAAGAGAAATGGGACCCACAGTGCCCTGTCCTTCCTTTTAGCCCACAGCACAGTGCCTAGCACTAGTAGTCACTCCATAAATATTTATGGGATGAATGGAAGACCAGAAATGTACATGCTAAAATTTTAATAATGTTTAACTTTGGGTGGTGGGGCCAGGAGCTGCACTCTCCTATATATTTCCTCAAGCTTTCTGTATGAAATTTGTTGTTCAGCAAATTGGAAAATGACAAGTGTGTATAACTATATGCCAATGCTTAAATATTTTAGAAATTATGATCAATTTAATTCCTAAATGAAGAGCATTTTTTGGTATTCATAAGACCTTATTTAGTTTTTCTATGTATCACTTTAGGCTTTCATTTATTAGTAACATAAATCCAAGGTTGCATAAATACCTCTTAGAAATGAACTGTTAGCCCAACCATAGCATCTGCAGAATACCATTATGAAGGTGGCACTGAGTCCCAAGTTCAGGACTGCCCCAGCTGTCCCCTGAAAGGGGGCCATAGTTTAGGGCACTTTTGCTCTCTGAAAAGGAAACTTCTACTTTCATCTATTGCCATACAAATGTCCCCAAAAGGGAGAGTCCAAGACATGCTCTTTAAAACAAGGGTTTGTGCTTCATAGCAGCTAGCACTAAATGAAAGAAATATTAGCAAGTGTGAAGGCAGTCAGATCCAAAAATTAGGTTGCTAAGAAGTCTGCTTAGATTAAAATATGCCAGGGTGCCACCACTCAGTTTTCTGGAATTACCCCCAGGTGAGATAAATGAAAATGCCCTGGAATGTCATTTCTTTTCCCCAGTAAGCACTTTCTGACTGGCCATCCATCAGTCTTCAGTTTCAGTTTCAGAAACTGAACATTAATTCCATTTTAGATGAAGAAACTGAGGCTCAAGAGTTGAACAATCTGCCAAGAAGCATAGCTAGCTGACATCAAGTCTGACATGAGAGTGAGTTTCCTTATTGCCATATGCAATTTTTGTGGTACCCACCGAAGAGAGCATTTTGTCCTCATTCTTCTGGACACTTCCCTGTCCAGCGATCACTTTGCTCCCCCTCTCATACGGGCTTTCTACATCCATCCATCACTTGTTCCTGGAAGAACTTAGCATCTGGCCCACCTTTCCCTGCAACCCTTTCCCCATCCTCAGCTGAAATTTTTCCCTCCTTCAGCCTATCAGGGGCAGAAGTGCTCCTTCCTGGGAGTCACTGTTCCACTAGCTCCAGTGATAGGCCCAGTCCTCTGATTGCTACTTTCTCTGATCTTTCTCCACAAGCAGCCCCTTTGTCTGATCCTGCGCTTTGCAGGATGGGTGATCCCTTTCATCTGTGATTTAATGAAGCTTCCACTAGGTTCTGGCCAACCAGCCTAGGTCAGGAGCTAAGAGAAAAGCAGTTACTGACCCTTGCTGCTTATCCTATTATCAGCCCAGCTCTCTGACAAGAT
Source organism: Taxidea taxus jeffersonii (assembly GCA_003697995.1). NCBI lineage: Eukaryota > Metazoa > Chordata > Mammalia > Carnivora > Mustelidae > Taxidea > Taxidea taxus. Next base: position 39,066 of record ML104749.1, on the reverse strand, counting down.
AGCACTTTATCTATCTATCTATCTATTTATTTATTTATTTTGCTTCTTTTGTCCCATTTTAGTTGTAGGTCCTGTCCCCCATACCCCATTCATGAGATCCTACCTCTATGGTCTGCTAGTTCCCCATTTCTTCTGAGCTTGGGGCACTCACTCCCTGGACCTCCTGGAGAAGGGGGCCTCTTAACTCTACACTGTTGGGTACTCATTACATATTCAGTTAAACCATATTATCCATATTTTTTACATACAAAAAGGACAATTTTGTTTGATTTAACTTAATATAGGAAAGTCCTACATGAACACCAAGACATTGTTGAATTGTACCTGGATAAAATTTAAAAGAAAGTTTATCATCCATGTATTGTTCTTTCATTTTGGGGGAGCCTGACTTTTCTAGTCTTTTACATACTATATAGTCATCCATCTTCATGTATATATGTCTTGTGCATGTGTGTGTATAGATTCATATGCCTTTTTTTCCCCCAAGATTATTTATTTATTTATTTATTTGAGAGAGAGTGAGTAGGAGGGAGAGAGAATCTGAAACAGAACCCATGCTGAGTATAGAGCCTGACACAGGGCTTGATCCCACAACCCTGAGATCATGACCTGAGCCCAAACCAAGAGTTAGGCACTCAACCGACTAAGCCACCCAAACTCATATGTCTTAATACGTATTTATGTTATTTTCACTGACTACCCTTTAACATGGCAACATAATTGTTTATAATTAAAAATGAAGCCAAGTCTTTAGGTCCTGCACTCTCAGCAGACATGGCTGGCTCCTGTTCACAGCTGTGCCCATGGTGGGCAGATTCCAGCCAGGACCACAATTCTCAGAAGTTCTGAAGCAGGCAAGCCAATGTCATTCCACCATAGACTTGGCTCCCTGCCAGGGAAGCAGCTAAGCTCCAGAACAGAGGAGCCAGCACATCTGTTTGCTTAGGAGGAAGTTTTAGCTCAGTCACGCAGAAGGTCTCGAAATGGGGCTAGAGCAATTTGCAATTAGCCATCCTCATTTACATTTTTCTTACTAAGAGCTATGTAGAGAAGAGCTTACACACGCTGGCTGATAATTCTGGGAGTTGGGTCTGTCTCTATCCACAGACCTGCAGGCAGAAGGGATTTTAGCAGAGCTCTCATTTAAATACTTCAGGGAGAACACTTATGAAGCAAATATTCCATCTCACTTTTTGTGCTAGTGATATTTTATCTCTTCTTAGGACTGTTTACTAGAGCAGATACTGGATTCCTCCACATGCTATCTGGGTGAGCTGAGACGAAGCATTCCACCTTCCTAAATCTTAGTCTCCTTATCTGTAAAATGGGATGAGAATGTGTTCTTTATAGGATTGTTGTGTGATAATGTTAACATCATAGTGGGGCAGGCAGCCAGCAAACCATGATGATATTAGTGTTTGGTTGTCATGACGAATGATGAAAAGGAAATATTCAGGGTACCATGAGAGTGACTAAGAGATCTGAGTTGGTCGGGAATAACAGGGAGGCTTTACATCTTAGAGATGTATTGAAGAAGATGTCATTATTGTACCCAGTTAGGAAAAGACAGGGAGTATCTTGAGATGGTTACAAAAGTTTAGGTGTGGAATGCATGGCTTTGGGTGAAGGAAGGAGAAAAGACCCTATAGCTATCAACAGATGCTTTTCTATTCTGTTAGTATTTCTATATGTGCTTGATTAACAAACTATAGGAAGTGAATAATTAAGAAGTAGTCTTTCATTTCTGGTGCAGGGTTCTCAACAATGACACTATTGAGTTTTGGGTGGGATAATTCTTTGTTGTGCATCATAGAATATTTAGCAGCATCCCTCGGGTCTACTAACCTCTTAGTCATGGCATCCAAAATGTCTCCAGACATTGCCAAATGTCTACTGGTGACCAAAATCACCCCCATGGAGAATCACAGTTCTAGAATTCATCTTAGAATCATGTAGTATTTGGAGTAGATAAGTCAGTAATAAATAGTCTCCTATTTCTGAGGACAGGAGAGAATATATAAAAACAAACAAGCAAAAACAAAAATAAAGGCAGCCCGAGACTTGGTCAGAGTGAATTCTGCATGATGACTTCTGCCTGGCTTGGCTGTGCTGGGTCATTCTGCTGTCAACTTTAAGCTGGAACTAGGTTGTCCAGAAGCCCCATCCATGAGAAGATTAGGGAAGGGCTGGTCAACAGAGGAATGTGCCCCAAATTTGAGAAATAAAAGTGAGGCACCAGTTATCACTCTCAGAAGAACTTCTGGGTCTGGTACAATAATGGACAGATGCATGGCCAACTAGCTTCTCCTCATTCTATTCCACTCCTTGTCCAGTTCTTCCTGACAGCTTGTTCTGCTGACCAACAACAACCCCAGCTCACCACCAGCAATGTGACTGTCGAGGTACAGAGGTGGTAGCTCAAAAACAACAGCTGTTGTTCTGCTTGGGAAGCTGGGCATGCCTGGCTTCTCAGAGATCTCTGCAAGCTCTGACTTGTCTACTTGGGTTTCAGGAGGTCTAGTTAGGGCTTATTCTCTGGCCTCCTGATCCTTTTTGCAGAACTTCACTTCCAGAGCCCATCCCACAATTGGGCAATGCCCAACTTTTATAAATCTGTCCCCTTGTTCCATAATACTCATAGTAGTTGAATGACTAATCTTTGGTATCCCCTCTCTATCCCTTAGCCTTCCTCACAACTGGAATTTCAGAAGCCACTGCTATCTGAGCCATTGTTAGTCACATCCATCCCAAGGGAGGATACTTAGGACATGAATCACCACCCAGAACAGAGGCAGAGAGAAACAGGACAAGCAGTCAACTTCCTTCCTAATTCAATGGACACTAATAAATTTATCTCTATTTTGCCTGTTCCAAGAGCTCAATTTGTTTTGTCTGCCCTGGAAGAATGTAGACCAGAGGAAAATTAACTCTTTGTAGGCTGAAAGAGCAAAGCTCTCCATGAGCTGCAGAGAATACAGAACCTCTTACACTGTTGGTGGGAATGCAAGTTGGTATAGACACTTTGGAAAACAGTGTGAAGGTTCTTCAAAGAAATTAAAAATAGAGCTACACTCTGACCTAGCAATTGTACTACTAGGTATTTACCCCAAAGATACAGATGTAGTGAAAAGAAGGGCTATATGCACCCCAATGTTCATAGCAGGAATGTCCACAATAGCCACTCTGTGGAAAGAGCTGAGATGCCCCTTCAACAGATGAACAGATAAAGATATGGTCCATATACAAAATGGAATATTACTCAGCCATCAGAAAGGATGAATACCCAAATTTGCATCAACATAGATGGGACTAGAGGAGATTATGCTAAGTAAAATAAGTCAAGCAGAGAAAGTCAATTATATGGTTTCACTTACTTGTGGAACATAAGGAATAACATTGAGGACATTAGGGGAAGGAAGGAAAAGGTGAAGGGGGGAAAATTGGAGGGGGAGATAAACCATGAAAAACTGTGGACACTGGGAAACAAACTGAGGGTTTTACAGGGGGGTTGGGGGATGGGTGAGCATGGTGGTTGTTACTAAGGAGGACACATATCACGTAGAGTACTGGGTGTTATACACAATGAATCATGGAACACTGCATCACAAACTAATGGTGTACTGTATGATGACTAATATAATACAATAAAAAAAAAAAGATTTAAGCTGTGGGGTTAAGTTCAACAGAGCAGTGCCCACCCCCACATCTTTTCTGAAAGTGGTGACCACAGTGCAACGTTGGGATTCTTCTGTGTCTCAGTTCAAGTTCCCCAGAGGCAGACCCAGAAACAAGGATCTGAGGCAAGTTGTTCCCTTGAGAGATGGTGCCAGGTGACACTGAGGGAAGCATGGGGAAGTGGGGCAGGGCAGGCAGCCAATAAAAGGTTTCTTATAAACCTAGTGACTGTGTGGGTAACTGGAGCTTGAGTCCACTGGAGAGCTCTGGAAATCAGTGTAGAGCACACTGTTATCCCAGGGTGGGGATAATGCCTCTTAGGAAGGGTTCTATGGGTGTTAATTTTTGATGTACACTTCTGATCTGCTCTGCACAAAGGCAGAAAACCCCAGCTGCCAGAGATGCAGATGCTGGCAGTTGGAGATTGGCCAGTGTGCATTAAAATGGTAAGGTCCAAGTGAATATGCAGAGAGGCACTGATAGCATCTGTTGCTCTTGGCAACACCAGGATTTGTGCATAAGACTCCATATTCAGACAGAAACCAGATCTCAGAGAAGAAACACATCAAAAAATGTAAAAGAGTGTGTATCCTGTGTCTTGCCTCTAGTCTCAGGAAGTACTTGATACCACTGTCTGTGACTCTTGAGTCCTCAAAATGGAAGTCTTCCCCACTTATATTCCTCTTTTTAATTTACAGTGATGTGGAACACAATACATGTATTTGCTCAGTTTATTTATTTACTGTTCTTTCTGGACTTACACCATCCTCAGACTTGATGGGTTCTCTTTCTTCTTTTTTTTTTTAAATTTATTTGACAGAGATCACAAGTAGGCAGAGAGAGAGGAGGAAGCAGGGTCCCTGCTGAGCAGAGGGCCAGATGCGGGGCTCGATCCCAGGACCCTGGGACTATGACCTGAGCTGAAGGCAGAGGCTTTAACCCACTGAGCCACCCAGGCGCCCCTTGATGGGTTTTCTTATGTTTCCTCTTCTGCTGTTACATTGAACCAAACAGAAGAAAGAGGTTGGAAGTTTTTACTGGAAACCTCACAAGATGAAATTTGATCAGCAGCATCCTTTGGGTATGGATTTTTGCTTCTTAGAAAAACTGATTCCATATCCCTCGGATCTACAGGAGGACCTGCCTTAACTTATATCATGGATATAAGGGGTCACCATAGAGAAATGGCCCCTAATCCCTTTCCAGATATTGTGAGTTGGCTGTTTGGCAGAATGGATGAAAAGCTTATAGAACTATCATTGCAAGTTCCTCTCTTGCAGGAAGTGCCTGTTGCCTATGAGGGTCTTTCATGCTACAGGGTTGAGAATGATCAGCAGGGCTCTAGGGAACTGACAGTTTGAGTCTGGCTCCTGAGGGTTGGCTTATGTTAAATCTTTAATGGAGGTGAGCCAATCTTTGGGGCTCCTATATGGCCTGGGGTTACTCTAGAGCACAGGGATATATACAGAAATCCAGGAAAAAGACCAAACTAGGAAAGAAATACACCTATGACAGGAGTGCCACTTGTCTTGGAACTCAAGGATGGGAGAGAGTGAGGGAAGTATGAGGGAAAGAAGAAGAGGAAGGAAGAGAGAGGAAGAAAGAACAGAGAGGTGCCAATCTGTGAGATGGTGTTGTCTTAATTTTGTGATGATGTCTCTGAAGCTCAGAGAGGTTACATGACTTCCCTAAGATGATTTAGCCAGTCAGTGGCAATGATCACCTTCAAACCAGGTCTGACTTAACCTAAAATCAACACTTGTACTTTGCAGGCCAACACAAGCCTTACACCTAGCAGACGTCTGGGTGGGGGGTACTCAAGCATCACCTGCCATATATTTACCTATAGTATTAATGATAACTGAATAATAAATAGCATTTGGGAAATTACTATATGCTATACAGTGCTCATGCCACTTAATAATCAGAACAACTGTGATGACACTTTAGAATTACTTGGGAGCTTTTAAACATATGAACGCTTGGTGGCCCCACTTGGGATCAGTTATACTGGACTTGCTTGAAGTTGGAGCATGGCATCAGTACATTTTTTAAAAACTCAAGGTGTGTTTGTAGTGAACAACCTGAGTGAAGAGCCATTGCATAGAATAGTGGTTTCCAGACCAATGTGCATCACAATGCCCCAGAGGGCTGATAAAAAAGATTTCTGGGCTCCACTCTCAGAGTTTATGATTCAGTAGGTCTTGGGTGGGGACCATAATTTTGCATTTCCAACAAGAGCCCAAGTGACCACTGATGTTGCTGGTCCGAGGACCTCACTTTGAGAACCATCGACCTAGAACAACTTTGAGGATAGTGCTAGTACTGATGAACTGTTTTTCATGTTAATAAACTGAAGCTTGGTGATGACTAAGCCAAAACTTGAGCTCAGGTCTGGGATCCATGCCATTAAAATCTATGCTCTATTTGCCTAATCTTACAGACAAGTAGATTAGGCCTGACTTCACCAGTTACCTCACTGAAAAGCAGCTGCAGCCAGTTTTCAGTGTTGTGTAAAAGTCTCCCTGGTGGGCTGCATTAAGTTAGTTCCAAATTCTTGCCTGGCAAGAAGGAAGAAGCTATAGAAAATAGAAAATAGAAAGCTAATTTAGCTTCATTAATCAAGATAATATTAATTGCTCCAATCTTCTTAATGAAGGACTGCTAATACATACAAAAACACTTTATCCAAGACAACTTCCAAGTGCCTCCTTCAGGGCTTGTACTCAGAATGAAAAGCTCTTCTGGATAAATGTTCTCTCTCGAATGGACTGGGCTCTCAGTACCACCTTCCTAGGTAGGCAGGATGTTCCTTAGAAAGTACAACTCCTTTTCTAGATGATCCCCAGGGTAAGCTGCAGCTGCCCCAGTGAAGGAGGGCTTTGGTTTATGAGGAATTCAGGGACAGCCCCAGGTAGATTTAAATCCTGTGTGAAAGTCAGAAGTTATAGCCAAAGACCCTCATAAACGAATTGATTATGAGTTCAATTTCCTCTGGTGTTTTTTGTTTTTGTTTCTTTTACTATGGAAGTGAATTTTGAGTGAATTTTGAAACCTGAAGCATCCAAGTGATTGGACTCCTAACTTTAACCAATTTTCAATTTAACTTTTAAGACAGACTGAGGGTCTCAAGATTCTTGGAGGAGGCCAGCCTTCTGTTTATATGCTCCCCTCCCAGATGCTGCCTCCATGCTTGCTTGCTCCTTGCAACAGTAATTATTTCATTTAGAAGGGAATGGAGCTAAGATGTGCCATGATAAGATTATTCCCTGACCCTCCTCTCTTCCTTCCATCTGTCCCTGCTAGTATTCCTTCCCTCTCTCCCTCCCTCCTTCCTTCCTTCTTTCCTTCCTTTCTTTTCGCCCTTCTTCTCTTTTTTCTTTTCCTCTCTTTCTTCTCTTCTCTTCCTTTCTTTCTTTGTTTGTTTCTTCTTTCTTTCTTTCTCTCATGAGAGCCATACAACTAACAGGCTGAAAGTAAACATAGAAAACTATCTTATGCATATTCTCTTAAAGCAGAGCCTGAGATGAGCTGTTTGCAAGGGATAGAGGGAATGATGTCAATTCCCCTGAAAATGAGGAAAGCAGGCAGGAGAGGGAAAGAAACCAGGCAAAGATGAGAGTAAGCTGAAGTCTAGCCTCAGCCTGACCCCATGTGGAGGGTTAGTACATCACAGTGTTCCTTCCCTGAGGCCAGGGGACCAGGCTTTTATACTCTGTATCAACCAGTGGTTGGTAGGCCACTGGTGGGAAGGCCGTAATAGTCAGGCATTTCCAGAAGTGGTTCCCAACAGATGAAGGGTAAGTATCTGGATAGACAGCTATCTAGCACTCACAGTAGCTGGTGATGGGAGCACCTGTTAGATAAAAGGTATCTGGGCACCAACAGCATTTACTGCGGGAACGTCACAGAATCAAGGAGCTTCTTTGTCATGTGAATGTACAGCAAGTGCCATTGGGAAGGAATTGATGTTTTTCCTTCTGTAGCTTTTCCTTAGGACCACCCAGGGCCCTTGGTTGGCTTTCCTTCCCCACTTCCGCCCCCCCCCCCCCCCCCCCCCATCTCAATATAGTCATACCTCTGCTGTGGCCCTTGGGTTTGCTAATATGTTTATTGTGTCTGTCTCAACATTGAGATATTGAGAGTCGGGACCCTGACTCACTCTTCATTGTATCCCGAGACAGCATCTGGCACATGCAGGAGCCTCCTGGTTTGTTAATGCTTTGACTAAAGCTTTCTGTGCTTCTTCTTCATTAACACCTCTCAGTTCAGTCCCATCAGGGCCACTTTCAGTTCAAAAGACAATGATCAGGATCTTAAAAATGCCCATCTCTGGAGCTTAGGAAGCATTTTGATGTAATTGCGATTGTGTAGAAATGAAATAAAGACCAATTGTCCTCTCTGAATAGATGACAATGCCAGAATGTTTAGTTACTCTTGAACTCTTTTGGTCCAAAGAAAGACCACTTAATGGATCTTAAAAAAAAGAGGCCACATCTGACACAGAGACTAACAAAAGAGACATGGACTATTCTTCAAGGTCCTAACTGGCACATTCAGAGACAGCATTTTGCATAGCAAAGATTATTATAAGGAATAAAGGCAAAATAACTTGGGAATAGAAACTCATTTTGCAAGGTTGGTAACATGTAAGTAGGTATCACTCTGGCATTATAAAATGTGGAAATTAGATTTTTCAGGTATATTCCCAAACATCTTCTACTTAAACTAAAAGTCTTTCCTTCCCACTTACAACCATGAGAAGTTATTATTACAGTACAATAATCACAAGGAAGAAATAACTTGCACAAAATTAATGCAAATAGTGTTCTAAAGAAAGCAAAGGTTATATCATGATGGCAGATCGAATACATGGTTTTGCCTAAAATCTCTAAAAATTACACAAAAATAACAAAATCAAATCTTCATTTTGAGTGAGAAAAGCTCCACCTAGACACGATGTTTCTGAAAACACTATGAGTGTTGGAAAGGGGTTCTCTTGGACCACTGCCCAGACGCTTAGCTATTGTGACATTCCCTTCTAAGATATATGATTGGTGGAAGCTGGCTGATGTGCCTGATCCTAGTACCATTTTCATGGTCTATCAGCTCTTCATCCAAAGGTGGTTTCCCAGGAACTACTGGTCTAGCCAGTTACCATGACATCCTCAACAGTTAGAGCTCTGTACTAGAAGGAAAACTCTCCTTAGCACTCATGAGTATCCAGGCTCTTTTCATTGGTCTCTGCTCTGCCTCCACTTCCTGGACTCCATTCCCTTGGTGACTGGTAGTGAGTGGGAAGGAGGGAACTTCCATTTGGGGGTATTTACAAAGAAAATTCCTAAGGGATATCATGGTGATAGGAGGTAGGGAACTCTGAACACCTCAACAAGCCATGATGATTCCTGGTTTCTCAATTGTTAGGATTCCTAGAGCTCTAACTCAAAGATTAGTCCTAGGAGGAAAGCATGTGTTTGTATCACTTCCCTCACCATGCCCAGTGCTTTCCACCTGGGACCTGAAGTGGGCAACATGGGCATCCGTTGCTATTCTAGACTCTCAGCAGGGTATTAAATTAGTGAAGTCTCCTCGATCCTAGCAATCTGTCTACTTTGGGGCATTGAGAAGAGTATGGTATGTTACTGGGAAAAAATGAAAGGCTGCCTCTGAGACTGCATACTATATGTCATTTTTACACCAGAAACTGTAACTTTTAGTGGAATGTGGTTAATGTGACTGCTTCTGCCTTCAGCTTTTATGACTGAACCACATGGATGCTTTACTACCTGATGTCATTAAGACAGATGTTCTCTCTATACACTTATGATGCATGAACTTCCACATATACGTACTTTTAGTGTGTTTTTAGATGGTTTTCCATAAGTCAGTCAGAGAAATACAAATACCATGTGATTTCACTCATATGTAAAATTTAAGAAACAAAACAAATGAACAAAAGGGAAAAACAGAGAGAGAGAAACCAAGAAGCAGACTCTTAACTATAGAGAATAAACTGAAGGTTACCAGATTGGTAGATAGGTGAAGTAGGTGATGAGGATTAAGGAGTGCCCCTGTGATGAGCACCAGGTATCGTACAGAATTGTTGAACTGTTGTATTGTATACCTGAAACTAAGATAACACTGTATGTTAACTATACTGTAATCTAAATAAAAACTTAATAAAAAATGGCTTTTCATAATGTTAATCAACTTCACAAGAAAAGTCTAAGTGATCTGATAAATACTTCTGATATTTTATCTAGATAATTTTTCCCAATGTATATTTTTTAAAAAATTGAGCCTATAATAAAGTGCACAAATATTAAGTGTACAGCTTGATTTTTTATTTTTCTAATTCCCATACAATTAACTTAGAGTGCTATATTAGTTTCAAGTGCACAATATAATGATTCAGCAAACTGTTTGATTAGTTTGACAGGTGTGTACATCTCCACCCACCAGGAAGCTTCCTCAAAGTTATTACATTTTTTTGCTCTCTCCTTGAAAACCAAGTTTCTCAAAAGCTTCACTACCATTCACTCTATGTCTTTTCTCCTTCTCCAGCCTCTTAATCTATCATAGTCTTGCCCTCTAAGTCTCTTTAGATCTGTAAGACTTCCCTCAAATGTATTGGCTTCTCTGCTCTCAGCCATGGAAGCTACTCAGATTCTTAGGTCTTGTCCCTGACCCTAGAAATGGCAAATGCTCCAAGGCAAAAGCAACTGCAGAGTTCTGGCCCACATCTCCAGGATTTATTTCCTTCTTATGAAATACTGCTCCTAAAGTCCTTGTAGCCCCAGAATCTGTATTATGCCTTCCAATATATTTTTATTTTTTAATTTTATTTATTTATTTTTTCAAAGATTTTATCCATTTGACAGAGATCACAAGTAGGCAGAGAGGCAGGCAGAGAGGGAGGCAGAGAGGGAGAGAGGAGGAAGCAGGCTCCCCGCCGAGCAGAGAGCCCGATGCGGGGCTCGATCCCAGGACCCTGAGATCATGACCCCAGCGGAAGGCAGAGGCTTTAACCCACTGAGCCACCCAGGCGCCCCCCAATATATTTTTAAAATAGGGGCGCCTGGGTGGCTCAGTGGGTTAAGCCTCTGCCTTCTGCTGGGGTCATGATCTCAGGGTCCTGGGATCGAGCCCCACGTGGGGGGGGGGGGGT
>ML104749.1:0-28123 GCA_003697995.1 Taxidea taxus jeffersonii | reverse complement strand
TCTGCCTGCTTCTCTGCCTACTTGTGATCTCTATCTGTCAAATAAATAAAATCTTTAAAATAAAATAAAATAATCAGTGTGGCTAGTCTTGGTCAGCTACAAGCTATCCCACCATGACTGGAAGAAGTCAGTTATGATCTTTACATTGCAAAGTTTGATGCGTATTTTTTGAGACCTTATATTACTTGACTTGTCTGACCAGTAACTACCACTTCCTTTTAATGCTCTCTCCTCTTTTGATTTGTATGATATGTTGTGATTTCCTTTTTTCTTTACCCTTCCTCTCCTACCCCATATTTTACGTGGTCTGAATGGAGGTGTGTTTCCGGTAAGATAGAGCAAGGAGATAGAAATATGCTTTCCATAATAATGCTTAAAGGTATGCCATAGGATATGGTTAATATAAGCAGGAGAAAGATATGTTTACCTTGAAGATATCATTTTCAAGAATCTGAAGGGCCTGGAGCTACAGTCTTTCTGCTGCCCCTACCTCCCACTCCCCTACCCCCAGGGTTAGATCATCAAGACCTTCTATCATAATTCCAGAAGCTTGTGTATCTACTTCCCAGGTGAGCTCCCTGGAGGAAAGAGAAGTGTAGAAGAAGCAAATGGATCCTGGGGAAGGGGAGAAGGAGGAAGATCAGAGAGAGAGAGGGCTCACATGTGTTTGATAGAGGTCTGCATGTGGACCAATATACAGCATTCAGAGAAAGTATAAAACTGCTTATAACTTTCTCAGGATTTTATAACTGTATTCCCTTTTCTTCATGTGACTTCCCTTCTCCATCCTTCTAGATGCTGGTTCCATAAAGTCCATGGATTCATTCTCCACTGATACTGCTGGATGCTCCTCACTATCTCCTTTGTGGGGTTCTTTTTTTTTTTTTTTAAATAAGCCTTTTTTTTTTTTTAATTTATTTGACAGAGAGAGATCACAAGTAGGCGAAGAGGCAGGCAGAGAGAGGAAGGGAAGCAGGCTCTCTGCTGAGCAGAGAGGCCCGATGCGGGGCTCGATCCCAGGACCCTGAGATCGTGACCTGAGCCGAAGGCAGAGGCCCCAACCCACTGAGCCACCCAGGCGCCCCTGTGGGGTTCTTTTTACTTATACTTTAAGTGTGTCTTTTTCCAGGGACTCCTTTAGATTCTTCTCATTCCATACTCTTGTGGAAAGTCCTATGCAGATTCTCACTCGTTCCAGTGGCTCTAGTGACCACCTGTATACTGGTTACTTATAAATTTATATCCCCAGAACTGATTACTGAGTAGAACCAGCTACAGAATTTGTGGTGTTCAGTACATAATGAAATTGTATGATGCCTTATTAGAAAATAATCATGAATTCCAAGATGGCAACAACAAAACATTAAGCCCAGCCAGAGGTTCTTCTGAACTTGAGGCTCTGTGTGACTGTCACAGGCTGCACACCCATGGGGCCTGCTCTGCTATGAGATATAGACAAAAATAACAACTGTCTCCTGGGAACTTCCACTTGGTTATCCCACAGGCACATCTCCAACTCAATGTGTCCAAAACTCATCTCTATGCCTCTGTCACTTCACAACCTCTCCTGCTCCTTTGTTTCTGGAAGCAGCAAACAGCATTGTATCCCCTTAACTAGCCAAGTCAGCAATCAGAGTATCATTCTTACCTCTTTGGTGTTCTCATCCTCTGCAGTCCCAGCTCTCCAGGGTGACTCTGCCTCCTTCATACTCCATCCTCACTACATTTACCTTGATTTCAGACACTACTGACTTTCATGTAGAAAGCTATTTGCCCTGATTCCAAGCCTTCTCCTTTGCTAATCTGTTTTTTCCTACAGTGATGAGAAAGATCATTCTCTTGCCTAAATTTAATCCTGCTATCTCCCACCTTATAAACTTTCAGTGGTTTTCTGTTGCCTTCAACATAAAATGTAAATTGTGTAGCTTGATAGATAAATGTCCTTCTGATCCAGCTGTGGCTTCTACCTATAGCCCCACCTACTGGACCACAAGAAATTCCCTAACCCTTTCAGTGAAGAGCTACATTGCCAAATAAAATTGTTTTAATCAGAATACCATGTTTAATATCTCCTAGAGTAAAACTCACTCTTAATCCCTTTTCCTAATTTCTTCATGTTCTAAATGCACGTCAAAGCCAGGAAATCTCTTTGGAGGTAGTAGCTAGCTGTCTGATTTATCTCTTTACCTGACTAATATTTTTACTGAGCAGGAAGGTGATGGCCATAGGTCAATTCAGCCCATATCTGTATTAAATTTGATTATGAGAAGAGGTTAAGGTAACATCTGGCTTTCAATGTCTAAAATTATTAAATCACTCTCATTGAAACTCATCTTTTATGTAGAACAAAACGAAGTGATCTCCATATATCCATTTTGTGACCCAACAATTCCATGTCTAATTGTTCAAGAAAAGTAGAAACACTTATGTTTAAAGGGACAAAATTTTCATACAATGGAATACTACTCAGCAATAAAATGGATATGGTGCTGATACATGCAGAAATAAAGATAAATTTCAATGACATTATGTTAAATAAACAAAAACAAATGAAAAAAGCATCTATGTACATTCATGAACAGACCAAACAAGTCTATGGTGACAGAAATCAGAGCAGTGGTTGTCTCTGGGGGAGGGGGATGTACAGGTTGAGCTGTAAAAGTTAGGGTCCTAAGAACACATTTGAAGGACGCAGACTAACTAATTTAAAAAACTTATTATAAACCCACAGTAACTGAGACAACGTGGTATTGGTGAAAGGACAGACACATAGATCATTGAAATAAAATTAAGACTCCAGAAATAGACACTGAATATGATCAATTGATTTTTCACAAAGGTTCAAACCAAAGATAAATCAGTGGAGGAAGGGCAGTCATTTCAACAAACAGTGCTGGAACAACTGAACATTTGCCTGCAAATAAAATAAATTGGATCTGTGTCTTGCATTATATAGAAAACATCCCATTCACAATAGTTCAAAAACAAAAACAAAAATGCTTATGAATAAATTTAGCCCAGAGATGGAAGATATGTACACGCCAACTATATGATATTGATGAAAGAAATTGAGAAAGACACAAATGGAATTATAACATATGTGCAGGAATCATAAAAATTAATACTGTTGAAACATCCTTACTACCCAAAGCAGTCGGTAGATTCAGTATAATTCTTATCAAAATTCCCATGGTATTTCCCACAGAAATAGAAAAAAAAACCCTAATATTTGTATGGAACCACAAAATTACCCAAAGCGCCCAAAACAATCTTAAGAAGAATAAAGCTGGAGGTATAACACTTCCTGATTTTAAACTATATTACAAAGCTATGGTGATCAAGTCAGTGTGGTACTGGCATAAAAACTGACACATTGGGGCGCCTGGGTGGCTCAGTGGGTTAAAGCCTCTGCCTTCGGCTCGGGTCATAATCCCAGAGTCCTGGGATCGAGCCCCGCATCGGGCTCTCTGCTCGGCAGGAAGCCTGCTTCCTCCTCTCTCTCTGCCTGCCTCTCTGCCTACTTGTGATCTCTGTCTGTCAAATAAATAAGTAAAATCTTAAAAAAAAAAAACAAAAAACTGACACATCAACCAATGGAGCCAATGGAGTAAAAAACCCAGAAATAAAACCCCACATATATAGTCAATGGATATTTGATAAGGGAGCCAATAATACTCAATATAGAAAGATAATTTAATGCATTGTGTTGGGAAAATTGGATAGTCACATGCAAATGAATGAATTTGGACCCCTATCTTATACCATTCATGAAAATTAACTTGAAATGGACCAAAGACATCAATGTAAGGCCTGAAACTGTAAAACTCCTAGGAGAATACAGAGTGAAAACACTCCTTGACGTTGGGCTTCAAAATGATTTTTTTGGCTATGATGCAAGAAGTATGATCAACAAAAGCAAAAATATGAGCAGGACTAAATCAAACTAAAAAAACTTCTGTATAGAAAACCATCACCAAATGAAAAGGAAACTCATGGAATGGAAGAAAGTATTTGCAAACTATACAGCTGATAAGTTAATATCCAAAAGGTACAAGGAACTCACAACCAAGGAGCCCAAAAGGGGGGCCTGGATAGACATTTTTCCAAAGAAGACCTACAGATGGCCAACAGGTGCACGAAAAATGCTCAACATCACTCATCACCAGGGAAATACAAATCAAAGCTACAATGAGATATACCTGTCAGAGTGGTTATGATCAAAAAGGCCAGAGGTAACAAGTGTAGGCAGGATGTGGAGAAAAGGGAACCCTGTGTCCTGTGTAAATTGGCCAGTCACAATGAAAACCAGTATGGAGGGGCACCTGGGTGGCACAGTCAGTCAAGGGCCGGAATCTTGGTTTCAGCTTAGGTTGGGTCATAGAATCATGAAATCAAAACTTGCGTTGGGTTCCATGCTCAGCTCAGAGTCTGCTTGGCTTTCTCTCTCCCTCTCTCCCTGCTCTACTTCCCCATTCTTTCTCTATTTCTCTCTAAAAATAAATAAATAAAATCGTAAAACAAAATGAAACAAAACCAATATGGAGATTCTTCAAAAAATTAAAACACAACTATCATTATCACCCAGAAATCACACTCTTGGATATATATCCAAAAAAAAAAAAAAATGAAATCAAGATCTAGAAAAGGTATTTGCACTCACATGTTCATTGCAACATTATTCTCTGTAGCCAAGATATGGAAATAACCAAGTATCAATTAACAGATGAATGGATAATAAAAAATGTGGTATAATGGGGTAGTATTTAACCATGAGAAAAAGGAAATCCTGATCTTTTTTTTTAAAGATTTTATTTGTTTATTTGACAGAGAAAGAGCAGAAGCAGGGTCAGTGGCAGGCTGAGGGGGAGGGAGAAGCAGGCTCCCTGCACAACAGGGGGAGCCCAACGTGGGGCTTGATTCCAGGACCCTGAGACCATGACCGGAGTCAAAGGCAGACACTTAACTGACTGAGCCACCCAGGCACCCAGAAATCCTGATATTTTTGACAACAGAGATGGACCTTGAGGTCATTATGCTAAGTGAGATAAGCCAGAGATAAGCTGAGACCTGAGTTTTATGTTGGTTCCAACTTTCCTCTGTGGAAGTTAAGTTCAGGTACACCCCTGTGGTAGCTTGCTTGGTGACACATCCTTGGTTGGCTGTCTTCCCTTCCTGTCTCACTTCCTCACTCACCCACCAGTGTTTTCTTCACCTTGCAAGTAAGCTACCTGCTCTCCATGCACTCTGTCAGGTCCTGCTTCAGAGGCAACCCAAACTATGATTCTCCCATTTACAAATCCAAAACAGGTTGTTTCTGCTTCTTTCAAAGAACCTATTTATTTCCTCAGAGCACTTATCACAATATAAGACTATTGTGTTTACTAGTGTATTATCTCTCTTCCTAACAAAGTTAAACACCCAAGTTCAGTCTGTGCCCATGTTCCTTATGGCTTTCTCCTTAGAACCTTTACACAGCTTTGCATACAGCAGGAGCTCAATAAACATTGTTCGGTGAGTGGATGGAAGACTGAATTTTAAGAAAACTGACTCAAGGCCAACAGATCTACAACCAATTTACCAAATTATGTTTCAAGGAGGACACACATAGTGTGTGTGTATACACCAAGCTTGTCTGATAAATGATATGCAGGAATATCCTCCAGTCAAAACTGAAACTTGAGGCTGGCTGATCTCAGAGCCTGGACCCTAACCACTAGATTGACTTTTTCATCATTTTAAAACAAAGCTATTACCTATATTATTCCTATCACAGAGGTTTCTTGGGATTGTTATATTTCTGTGTGTATGTATTATTTTGAAAAGCATTGAACATTCCCACCTCTGACAGATACTGTTCACATCTATGCATGACTATGTCTTTGACAAAGTCAAGGGCATCCTTAAGGACATAATATCTACAATCACAACCAGCTTTCCAGCAGAGATCCCTGTTTTGGGGTAGAGAACCTGGACACCTGCAAGGAAAAAAGTCAGTGGGATGTTCAGGATGCTGGCCAGGTGGTTTGAAAAGTCATGCTTCTTAATGACAAAGAAGCTGGGCACAGTTAAAGCAATTAAGGAATAGCTGAGTTGTGAAGTTACAGGCCCAGATGGATGAAGCTTGCAGAGGTGGCAAGGACATGAGTCCAGTTCAGTTCATTGGCTAACTGGTTCCCACCATGTTTTCTTAGGTTACTCTCTCCTTTTCTTTCAGGACCTCAACAACAAATCCCATCCCTTGCTTCATTTAGAGCAACTTTTACTTTCTTCCTTATTTCTTAATGCCTTCCAACACCCATGCCCACAGATCCTCCTCTCTGACATGGCTCTGTAAAGTTGAGGTCCCCAGAAGCAGAGTCTGAGACAGGAATTCACACGCACAGGATTTATTCAGGATGTGCTCTCAGGGAAACTTGAAAGCAAAAGAGAGAAGCGGATAAGGTGAATTGAGGGCCTGAGAGGGAAGATGATCTTAGCTGGAGTCCAGCTTCAACCCGACCCATTGGAAGCTCAGGAGTATGAACTGCACTGCAGAGTTGGTCCCATTTTGAGAGAAATCCCTTTGTCAGTTGGTCATTGTTTTGAGGCTGTCCTGGGCAAGGGGCTGTAACCTTATAATAAGACAGCTCCCCTCTGGCTGAGGGCATCATTTTGGAGAAGAGGCAGCGTGAGTCATTAAAAGAAGCCTACACATAATACTGAGGTGACGGGGCACCAACTGAATAATGGGGTCTGAGTGGGTATCAAGAACAGTTAAAACAGGGGTACTGAGTTACCTTGCAAAATGGAGGTACTAAAGAGGACTTAGGTCTTAGAGCTTCTAATGTGCTCATTTGTAATTATGCATCCCATTTTTTTTGCATGCCTTTTGATGAATGGATTAAAAGCAATGCTTATTCTACTTTCTCCCTAGGAAGAATCCTATGCCATCCTTCTCCTATACTAACTTCTATAACTATGCATTTGTCACTCACGTCAAAAACAAAAACTGCCTGAAACTTAGGTCTAACCATGTCTCATCCTAGCTAATATTAGCTGAGTGCTTACTATGTGCTTGACACTGATCTAAGACTGTTATAGATGTTACATCACCTAGCTCTTACACAAACAGAGGAGGTACTACTAGTCCCAAAGTAAATTACTCTGGAACAAAGAAAAAGAGGTAAGACTTCCAACCACTTTTTCTAAAAGCCAACATAACTCAGATATCCAAACATGACAAAGAGCACATGTAAGAAAGAAGGAAGGAAGGAAGGAAGGAAGGAAGGAAGGAATTTCACTTATAAACAGTGACAAAATCCTACAGGTGGGAAAAATTTAAAAATCCAGTCATCACTGTAACTATACAACAAATATATGTAATATAACTAATACCCAACACAATTAGACAAGAGAAAGAACAAGAGGTATAAATCAGAGGATATTATAAAGGCACAGGCAAATATATTATTATATGTAGGTCATATAATTTTATATCTGTGAATTTTAGAGAATTCATTGTATTGTACAATTCAATGATCATATCTTTTTCCTTAAAGCCATTTTCCCCCTAACCTAGATTCTCTTTTATTTCCCTTAATTTAAGCTTTACAGTTCTGGTGGTTTTATGTGGTTGAATTAGTCTTTGGAATCAAGCAGCAAAGAAAGCAGTGAGTCGTCAAGTAAAATGCTGCATGGCAGGAATATTACTCACTCTGCTGAGAGGTGGGTATCGAAGCCTCAAGTTAACTGATCTATGCTCTACATTTCAAACTATTTCCATGATTGATGGATATTTTAGATTAATTTACACATTAGTAAAATACAGAATTGTTACATGTGTCTCTTTCTGTAAATAGGGCCAAAGTAGATTTTTTTTTCTGACTGCTGGAAGGAAAAAAAGAGGAGAAATTTTATACTAGCTTCAGTTACTGTGATTTTGATGGTAATGTCAACTCCCTAATACATTAAATTGCAAAGATTTTGAAGGCAATATACATCTCAGCTGGGAAGCCTAAAGTAGGACTAAACAGAAGGAGTGTGGGATGGTAAGGAAGCAAGTAATCTTGCAGGGTATTTTCAATTCTAAAAAAAAAAAATTTTTTTGAAAGTAAGCTTTGCCACAACAGGAAATATTAAAACTATTCCAAATGCCCATTAAACATATCATCAAACTGTCTGAGCAAAGCTGGGATTGCTTCCTGGGAAGCAGCAATATTTCCACAAAATAAAAATGTAAATTTTTTTGCCCAATAACTCCTTAATACTGAAAATTTGAAATTAATTACAAGCACAATAGAAGAGATTATTAAAAAGATGATGAGACTATTTTCCTGGTTCCTCCACTTGTTGGCTTTGTGAGCCTAGAAAAGTTACTTAACTTCGCTGAACCCGTGGTTTACATTTTTAAATGAAAAGAGTAAATATAGTATGCTACTTCTAGTGTAAGAAAGATAATGAAATAATACACTATGTATGTATCTATGTATGTTTATTTTTATAAAAAGAAACACAGGAAGGAGTGCTGGGAGAAAGTCATTGAGAGGACGTGAGGCCTGGTTGATCCAGAAGCTGGTTGGCGGCAGGCAGAAGTTCCTCACCCCATCCCCTGTCCTTGGAAGGTGCACTCTCCCCAGCCTTCCCACACTGGGAGCTGTTTTCGAGGATGCAGCCTTCAGATAGTGCTGTGGTGCTGAGACCATCTGCACAGTCTATGTGACTCAATGCTGTGAGGCCTCTGTATAACGTTTAAGATTCTGGTGGGGAGGCAAAAGGATCTACTTGTCTTGCAGCCACCCAGGACATGTCTCATAAGAAAGTGAGTTCCCTTTGCTTCTTAAACCTGCCACCTACCAATCTGAAATGGTCTGCTTCTTTCTTCAGTTTCTCCTTGCCCTTCCTGTATGGAGCCTGCTTTGTGAACCAACAAGGATAAACTAAAAACTAACAGGACTGTTTACCTAAAGGAGGTGGATGGGAATGGGCTGGAAGGGTTGGGGGTAATAACTCACACTCCTCTGAGTATTGGGTTTTGGATAGTTTTGACTTTTGGAATCATGGCCCTGTTTTATATAACTAAAAGTAAAATTAAAAGGTTACCAAGGATAAGAAGGGAAACCCTAAAATAGGATACAAACAAAACCAAATGTATTTAATTATACTTCAAGTGAATAACAGAACTAAACTGAAGGGGGAAATAAAAAGAAATAACCCTTGTGGCTTTTCAACAAAGTATTTTGACTATATACCTTCAAACTAAAATAAAAAAGAAACATAAATATTGAATTCTAGTTAGTAGGGTGTTTTTTTTCCTCCACTATTGTGTTGTTAGCAACTCTAAAACTATTTTTTATACATTCTAAGATTGAGCAAACAAGTAAATATATTAAGGATGGGGAAGCTAAAATCAAAGCTGTGGCTTTGAACCAGAGTTGAAAGTATCAGCATAAACTCATGGTTTCTGATATAGAGATAGATTGATAGATGATAGAGAGAGAGAAAGAGAGAAATGTGTATTTTTACATGTACATACATATATTCCCTAGCCTGTCCACTGTGAGTCTGGAAGCCATGATACAACAGTAGTAGTGAGTGCATCTAATACCCAGATTGTAGTTTCTTTTTCTTTTTCTAAGATTTTATTTATTTGAAAGATTGAAAGAGAGAGGGAGAGGGAGAGAGCACTTGAGCAGGAGGGGAAGGGAAGAGGGAGAGGGAGAAGCAGACATCCTGCTGTGTAGAGAGCCCAATGCAGACTTGATCCCAGGACCCTGAGATCATGACCTGAGCTGGTAGGCAGACGGTTAACAGACTGAGCCACCCAGGTACCTTATAGTTTCCATATATCATCTTCTAATTAAAGAAACCACAAGTCCTTAGAGAAATGGCTGATCCCAGGGCTGGGGGTAGAAGAGTGAAATTTTTTTTGTACCATGTGAAAAGGACATAAGAGCTAAGTTAAAGGAGCACATATGGCCAAATAGGGGACAATTTGAGCACCAAACAGAATAATAGTAGTAATAGATTAGAACACACAAATTAAAAAAAAATCCATAAGTCCATAATGATACTCCAAAATAGAAATAAACAGGGAGAGACCTTTTCTTTAGAGAAGAAATCTGGCTAATTGATGTAGAAAAAATAATAGAAATCAGTGAGGAAAATTTACCATTTTGCAATCTCAATGTAATAATTGATTCAGGCAAAAGTTATCAGTGGATACTAACATCATTAGTTGATAAGTTATTTGGAAACAGAATACTCAAATGGTTTCAAATGATCTTTCTGTAAATTACTCATTTGCAAAGGGAAAAATTAACCTTTGCAATGGGAGATACAAGGATACTACTTTTGCTTAAGAGAGGTACTTACAGCAACCAACATCAAATAACATACATAAAAGGACAAGGAATAAGAGAGAGGCCCACTCTCTCATCTAATGTACAAGATTATAATATAGAACTTTGTCATTATAGCAATACAAAAAGTAGGAATATGAGATGCAAATATTGTTCTGAAAAGATTAAACTCTTTGTGTAAACAATATGGCTATGTGCCTAGAAATTCAGGTTAATCAAATGAAAAGTTATTTTAACCAATAAGACAATTCGATAAGGTAGCCAAAAACATAACAAACAATTTAAAAATTCATTTTCTACATACCAGAAAATATTCATAGAGGAAGACTGATTCACAAAGAAAACACAAACTAACAAATGGCACTCAATATGTGCAAGACTTGTATGAAGGAAACTGTCCAATTATTCAGGCATATATCATAATCATCCCAGTGGGACAAACCGATAATGTAAAGTTAACCATTCTTTCCAAATTATTCCATGATTTAATTCAATGCAATGTTAATCAAAGTCCTCAAAGTCCTTATTTTAATTTTCCAAGTTTTTTTATCAGGTGACAAAATTAACAAAGATTGCCTACATTTTTTAATTGCTTTAGGGATATGAAATTTGTAAACAAAAGTTAACTTGTTAAAGTGTACATCTCAGTGGTTTTTAGTATTTACAGAGTTGTGCAATCATCATCAAAATCTAAATTTAGGATATCTCATCTCAAACAGAAAATCTATTTTCAGCTTCATTTTTTAAGTGATAGCTTTATTGAGATATAATTCACATACCATAAAGTTCATCTTTTTAAAGTATCAATTCAGTGATTTTTAATGTGTGACAAGGCTGTACATAGATTACCACTAGTTTCAAAACAGTTTCATCACTCTAGAAAGAAACCTCAAATCTTTTAGCAGTCACTTCTTACTCATTCCTCTCTCCACCCCTGGCAACCACAAATCTAGTCTCTGTCTCTATGGATTTGCCTATTCTGGAATTTTCCCTATAAATGGAATCACAGTATGTGCCTTTTTGTGTCTGGTTTCTTTAGAGAAAAGAAATGGAAGAAGTTTTGCCTGATATCAAGGCATACTGTTAAGTAACTACTAAAATGGTGTAGAATTTTGATAGAAATAGAAAAGCAGGGGCACCTGGATGGCTCAGTGGGTTAAAGCCTCTGCCTTCGGCTCAGGTCATGATCCCAGAGTCCTGAGATGGAGCCCCGCATCGGGCTCTCTGCTCCGCGATGAGCCTGCTTCCTCCTCTCTCTCTGCCTGCCTCTCTGCCTACTTGTGATCTCTGTCTGTCAAGTAAATAATGAACAATTTTTTTAAAATCTTAAAAAAAAAAAGATCTAATCATCCCTGATGATTAGTGATGTTGAGCATCTTTTCATGTCTGTTGGCCACCTGTATGTCTCCCTGGAAAAATATTTATTCATGTCCTCTGGTTGCCGGGAAGAGGGAGTATGGGGGATGATGGATGAAATAGATAAAGGGAATTTAGAGTACACATATCTTTATGAGCACTGAGATGTATAGGATTGTTGAATCATGATATTGTAGACCTGAAAATAATTTAACACTGTATGTCAATATACTTGAAGAAAGAAAGAGAAAGAGTGAAAGAAAGAAAGAGAAAAAGAAAGATGGAAGGAAGGGGACAGAGAGGGAAGGAAGGGAGGAAGGGAGTGAGGGAGGAAAAAGAGGAAGAAAGAAAGAAATAAAGAAAGAGAGAGAAAGGCATATAATGATTTTCTTTCTCTCTCTCTCTCACACACACACAAACACCCATACACAAAAGAGACCACCACTTAACACATGATAATGGTGACAATTCAATCCAGTCAGAATGTTAATAAGTGATGTTAGGACAAATAAAAGCAAATATGGAAGAAACAATTTAGAGCCTTCTCTCGTGTCACACACAAATTTGAATTGCTATTAAATACTTAAATGACAAAAAAACTTCAGGGAAGTACTATTATTATTATGGTGGCAGCAAACCTTCTTTTACAAGATGTAAAACATAGAAGACATATGTTAAAGGTTGACAAATTTGAAAATACCAAAATTCAAATTTCTGTAATAAACAATAGTCCAAAAAATAAAATATTCATTAAAGCCATACTGACATAAGTGAATGACTGAATAATGAGAAATATATGGAGGAGAAGAGATAAATCTTCTTTACAGAAGAATTTCAAATAATAAATGTAGATTCTTTTCTAAGTTCCAGGAGGTGGAGCTTAATTTCCTTCCCCATAAGTATAAACTGGATTTAGTGATTTGCTTCTAACAAATAGAGAAAGGAAAGGAAAAATAATGACGTTACAGTATAGAAATTTGGCAGACACCATCTTAAATGAGTGATTAAGGCTAAGGTTACTAGTGGTGAGTCATGTGGATATCATGTACCTCCAATATGATGTGGTGAGAAGGGCAATTAACCTCCAAGGTTTTCCTCCTCCAAATCCATAACCCCAGTCAGATCATGAGAAAATATCATATAAACCCAAATTGAGAATATTCTACAAAATACAGATAAGTACTCACCAAAAATGTCAATGTCATAAAAAATAAAGGAGTGAGAAATTGTCACAGATTGGAGGCAACAACAGAAACATAATGACCAACTGCATGAGGGTGTCCTGGATGAGATCTGGGACCAGAAAAAGGACATTAGTGGAAAATCTGGTGGAATCTGAATAAAGTCTACAAATTAGTTAGTACTATCAAACCACTGTTAATTTCTTATTTTGCCAAAACACAATGATTACCTAAGATATTAACATTAGGAGAAGCTGGGTAAAGGGTATACAGGAACTCTTTGTTCTATCTTTACCACTTGCTTGTAAATTTAAAATTATTTCAAGATTTTAAAACGTTTAAAAACTTGATAATAATGAAAAATCCCCACCACAAACACAGTATTACAACAAAAGAATGGAAAGTATACTTTATATCTTTAAATTGAAATACATAAATGCTCCTGTAAATCACTAAGAGAAAGGCAAACAATCTGGTATAAAACTGGACAAAGAATATGAAATGGAAAACAAACACAGAAGGAGAAATTCCTATGACCAATATGCCTATGAGGAGACTCTAAATAATCAGAAAAAAGCAAATCAAAACAAAAATTTAAGGCATATATCAATATAGATTGCAAAAAATTAAAAGGAATGCTAAAAACGGGGAATGGGGACTGAAGGGCCTGGGAACTTACTTTATACAGTTGATGGGAATGAAAATTGATGTAACATTTTTTTTAAAGATTTTATTCATTTATTTGACAAAGAGAGATCACAAGTAGGCAGAGAGACAGGCAAAGAGAGAGGAGGAAGCAGGCTCCCTGCTGAGCAGAGAGCCTGATGTGGGGCTCAATCCCAGGACCCTGAGATCATGACCTGAGCCGAAGGCAGAGGCTTAACCCACTGAACCACCCAGGTGCCCTGTAATATTTTTTAAGGCAATTTGGCAACATCTATCAAGGTTTTAACTTGGGATATTCTTTATTGCACAACTCAACATTGGAAAAATATTCTAGAGAAATGCTCTCTTTCATGCACAAGTATATATGCACAAGGATGCTAGTTAAAGTTTGGTTCAGAAAATTATACACTCTGAATGGACGTCCACAAAAGAAAATATTCAGAAAATTGATAATAATGTAAAAGCCTAAAGAGTAGAATTTAAAATAAATAAGTGTATGAATATATGAAATACTATGTGTCTCTAAAAGGAAGGAAAGAAATAGATGGTAGGTGACAGATAGATTATAGATAAATATAGATAAATGATAGATCCATGATCAGAAGGTGCTTATTTTTTTTTAAAGATTCTACTTATTTATTTATCTGATGGAAAGAGAGAGAATAAGCAAGGGGAGTGGCAGAGGGAGAGGGAGAAGCAGGCTCAGCAGGGAGCCCAACACCAGGCTCCATCTCATGCCCCCAGGATCACAACCTAAGCCAAAGGCAGACACTTAACCTACTGAGCTACCCAGGTGCCCTTCAGTTTGTGCTTTTGCCTCCTCTTCCTTTAACATGTTTATTGTCCCAATATCAGGCTCCATCTCATGCCCCCAGGATCACAACCTAAGCCAAAGGCAGACACTTAACCTACTGAACTACCCAGGTGCCCCTCGGTTTGTGCTTTTGTCTCCTCTTCCTTTAACATGATTATTGTCCCTGTGATTTCAGAAATATGAGCAACAAGAGGGTTGAACGATATAAGTAATATACTTATTTTATGTGAAGCTTATTCTTTACCAATATCTGAACTTTTTAACTCCAAGAAAAGCAATGTCTCCTTGTCTTTAATGATCTTGAAATAGAAAGAATATATCATTGTTATTTTCACCTTAAAGGAAATCAAAGATCCTTGCATTCTGAGTGAGTGGTGTAATGCTTTTGTGTATCTGTTTGGTGTTGTGTGGATATGTACTCATTGTTTTGCATGGGTGTGTCCCTGGACTTATATCTGGTATTTTGTGTGTCTAAGTGTGTTTGTGTGTCTATGTTTCAAAGAGGTGCTGCTTCTCACCAATCCAAGCATTGTACAAATCCTCTGCCATCCTTCTCTCCCTGGTCCTCGTTCTCCACCCGTGACAGCTGTGTTGGCATAGGAATGTATATGTTCTGGCCAAATGATTCTGTCCAAATGGCAACATTAATTTTTTTGAGGAGGTATGTGCCAAACTCTACCAAAGGGAAAGGGAAAAGAATGTTTTCATTCCCTATCTATAGCCACTATCCAGGCCAGGCTCAATTTAAAATATTTTATTCTCCCTACAAATCAGGAAAACAATCTTTGTCAGATAATGTTATCTCACTTAGAGACTTAAAAAATATAGCAATTAAGCCCATACCACGAGATACTATTCAGCAATAAAATGGACCCTGATTCTGATATTGACTGCCACATGAGTAACCCTCAAAAACATTATGTTAATGGAAGAAGCCAAATGCCAAAGACCACATATTCTGATTCCATTTATACTAAATGTCCAGAAATGACAAACCTATAGAAACAGAAAGTAGATTAGTATTGCATGAGGCTCAGGGGTGAGAACAGTGATTGTTTGCAAATAAGCAGGATAGTTCTTTTGGGGTGATAAGAATATTGTAAGACTGGATGGTGGTGAGGTTTGCACAGCTTTATAAATTTACTAAAACTCACTGCGCACTTAAAATGGGTGAATATGATGCTAAGTACACTATGCCTCAACAAAGCAGTTAAAGATTGATATAATCAGACTGTGCTGAATTTACATTGCTAGGGTTTATGGTACTCAGGGCCTCACTGAAGCCTACAACTATAGTACATCCCATATTCACCCAATGAGAGTTGCTGCAGCTTCTCATTTGATGACTTACTCACCCATTGGAAAGTGCTCAAAGGCAACAGTGGCAGCTGGTTGCCTTCAGCCATGGGCACACAGAAGTCCTTGCCTTCACACACACTACCTCCTCCAATCCCTTACATGCACCAATCAATATACAACCAAACAACTGAAAGAGAGTAACAACCATCAGTATCAAAATACAAAGAGGCTTAGACAGGTAGACAAAAGCATGGTTTAGGATAATCATTCATATTGTTATTGGGCAAAGAGCAATCTCAGTTAGAATTGTCCAATTTATAAATCATATAACAAGCAGGAGCATCAACAAAACTAAGGACTAGGAAAAAAGATGGCAGAGGAGTAAGAGACCTAAATATCATCAGGTTCCAGGAGTTCAGCTAGATAGCTATCAAACCATTCTGAATGCTACAAACTCAACAGGAGACAGAATAGAAGGGCGACAATTCTAGGAAGAGAAAATTGACCACTTTCTCAAAGGTAGGACGTGCGGAGAAGTGAATCTGAGGCAACATTTGGGAAGATAGGCCGTGGGAGGAGGGGCCAGCTCCCGGCAAGTAAGAGAGCAGCGGAGCACAAACTGGAACTTTTAGACATTTTCTCCACTGAGGGACATCGCTCCAGAAGCTAAGCAGGGTGTGGAGCTCTCACAGGGACAGTGTGGTCTCAGGTCCCTTGGGGTCACAGAAAGACCAAGGGTGTCTGCATGTGGCAGAGCTCCCAGATATTGGAGCAGAGAAGCCAGCTGCAGAGATGGAGCCAAGGAGGGGCTGTTAGCTTGGGGTTACCTTAAACCATGATCCAAGGCATAGTTGGATCACTGCTCTTCAGGCAGGGACACAACAAGCAGCAGATCTTGGGAGACTCATCTTCCTCCTTTGGGAGGAGTGGCATGGAAGCACACAGCAGGAATCTGCTGGGTTTGGAGACTCCAAATAGCACCGTGCACCAGAGATAGAAACGCTCAGTCATGGGCTGAGTGAGCTCGCAGTGCAGCCGGAGACCAAGGAGACAGGAGTGACTGACTGCTTTTCTCTGAGGGTGCACTGAAGAGTGGGCCCTAAGCTCTTGGCTCCTCTGGCACCAGAGATTGGGAGGCCATCATTTTCATTCTCCTCCTCCAAAGCTCTATGGAAAGCATTCAGGGAACAAAAGCTCCCCAGAGGGAAAACCAGCATATTACTTAGCCTGGCCCTTGGCAAAGGTGGTGCAGTTCTGCCTTGGGCAAAGACATTTGAGAATCACTACAACAGGCCCCTCCCGCAGAGGATCAGCAACAACATCCAGCCAAGATCAAGTTCACCAGTCAATGAGAATTGCAGAACTCCAGAGCTAGGGCAAAGCAGAACATAGAATTCATGGCTTCTTTCAAAGTTAAATTTTTTTAATTTATTTTTTTCTTATGCTATTTTTTAAAATGTTTCCTCTTTCTTATTTTAGAATTTTTAAACTATTTTATCTTATCAATACCTTTTTAAAAATCATTTTGAATTTTCATTGTTATACTCATATTTTATCATTTCATCGTATTTAACCTTGTTCCTTTATACATATAGGTTTTGTTTTTTTCTAAAAATTTTTGGGATACAATTTCTTCTAAGAGATCAAAATATACCCTAAATCTAGCACATGGCTTTGTTCTAATCTCCAGCCAAATCACATTCTTTCCTCTTTTTTTCTTTTCTTTTTATAAACAACTTCTTATCTTATCAATTCCTTTTTTAGAATATTTTTTAATTTTCATCTTTACAGTCATATTCCATCCCTTCATCATGTTTACCCTTATTTTTGTATGTATATGTTTTTCTTTCTTTAAAATTTTGTGAGGTAGTTTCTTATAAAAGACCAAAATACACCCAAAATCAAGTTTGTAGCTCTGTTCTATTCACCAGTCATATATACATATATATTTTTTCTTTTATTCCCCCTTTCTTCTCCCCCTGGCTTCAGGTCTCTTCTGATTTGGTTAGTGGATATCTTTCTGGAGTCTTTGCTACCCTTTTATTATTTTGTCCTCTCATTCATCTATTCTTATCTGGATAAAAGGACAAGGCAGAACACCACCACCACCACCACCACCACCCCCGCCAGAAAAAAAGAAGAAGAGATAGTACTGACAGCTAGGGATCTGATCAATATGGACATTAGTAATATGTCAGAACTAGAGTTTAGAATGATGATTATCAAGGTGCTAGCTGGGCTTGAAAAAAGCATGAAATATATTAGAGAATCCCTTTCTGGAGAAATAAAAGAACTAAAATCTAACCAAGTTGAAATTAAAAAATCTACTAACAAGGTACGATAAAAAATGTAGGCTCTTACTGCTAGGATAAGTGAGGCAGAAGAGAGAATTAATGATATAGAAGACCAAATGATGAAGAATAAAGCTGAGCAAAAGAGAGACAAAAACTATTAGGATGACAAGGGGAGAATTCGAGAGATAAGTGATACCATAAGATGAAACAATATTAGAATAATTGGGATCCAGAAGAAGAAAGAGAGGGGCAGAAGGTATATTGGAGCAAATTAAAGCAGAGAATTTCCCTAATTTGGTGAAGGAAACAAGCATCAAAATCCAGAAGGCACAGAGAACCCCACTCAAAATCAACAAAAATAGGTCCACACCCCATCATCTACTAGTAAAACATACATGTCTCAGTGACAAAGAGAAAATCCTGAAAGTAGCTCGGGACAAGAGATCTGTGACATACAATAGTTGAAATATCAGATTGGCAGCAGACCTATCCACAGAGACCTGGCAGGCCAGAAAGGACTAGCATGATATATTTAGAGCACTAAACAAGAAAAATATGCAGCCAAGAATATTATATCCATCTAGGCTGTCATTGGAAATAGAAGGATAGAAAAAAGCTTCCAGGACCCCCCCAAAAAAAAACCTTAAAAGAATTTGCAAACACCAAACCAGCCCGACAGGAAATATTGAAAGGCATCCTCTAAGCAAGAGAGAGCCTAAAAGTAACAGACCAAAAAGGAACAGAGACAATATACAGTAATAGTCACCCTTACAGGCAATACAATGGCACTAAATTCATATCTTTCAATAGTTATCCTGAATGTAAATGGGCTAAATGCCCCAATCAAAAGACACAGGGTATCAGAATGGATAAAAAACAAGACCCATCAATATGCTGTCTACAAGAAGCTCATTTTAAACCCAAAGACACCTCCATATTTAAAGTGAGGGGGTGGAAAACACTTTACCATGCTAGTAGATATCAAAAGAAAGCTGGGGTGGTAATCTTTATATCAGATAAATTAGATTTTAAGTCAAAGACCATAATAAGAGATGAGGAAGGACACTATATCATACTTAAAGTGTCTGTCCAACAAGAAGATATAACAATTTTAAATATCTATTCCCCTAACATGGGAGCAGTCAATTATATAAACCAATTAATAACAAAATCAAAGAAACACATCAACAATAATACAGTAATAGTAGGGGACTTTAACACACCCCTCACTGAAATGGACAGATCATCTAAGCAAAAGATCAACAAGGAAATAAAGGTTTTAAATGACACACTGGACCCAATGGACATCACAGATATATTTAGAATATTCCATCCCAAAACAACAGAATACACGTTCTTCTCTAGTGCCCATGGAACATTCTCCAGAATGGATCATATCCTTGGTCACAAATCAGGTCTCAACCAGTACCAAAAGATTGGGATCATTCCCTGCATATTTTCAGACCACAATGCTTTGAAACTAGAACTCAACGAGAAGAGGAAAGTTGGAAAGAACTCAAATACATGGAGGCTAAAGAATAAATGGGTCAACAAGGAAATTAAAGAAGAATTTTAAAAATTCATGGAAACAAATGAAAATGAAAACACAACTGTTCAAAATCTTTGGGACACAACAAAGGCCATCCTGAGAGGAAAGTATATAGGAATACAAGCCTTTCTCAAGAAACAGGAAAGCTCTCAAGTACACAACCTAACCCTACACCTAAAAGGGCTGCAGAAAGATCAGCAAAGAAAGCCTAAACTCAGCAGGAGAAGAGAAATAATAAAGATCAGAGCAGAAATCAGTGAAATAGAAACCAAAAGACTAGTAGAACAAATCAATGAAACTAGGAGCTGGTTCTTTGAAAGAATTAATAAGATTGATAAGCCCCTGGCCAGACTTATCAAAAAGAAAAGAGAAAGGACCCAAATTAATAAAATCCTGAATGAAAGAGGAGAGATCACAACCAACACCAAAGAAATACAAACAATTATAAGAACATATTATGAGCAACTATATGCCAGCATATTTGACAATCTGGAAGAAATAAATGCATTCCTAGAGACATATAAACTATCAAAACTGAACCAGGAAGAAATAGAAAACCTGAACATACCCATAACCTGTAAGGAGATTGAAGCAGTCATCAAAAATCTCCCAATAAACAAAAGCCCAGGGCCAGATGGCTTCCCAGGGGAATTCTACCAAACATTTAAAGAAGAATTAATACTTAGTCTTTTGAAACTGTTCCAAAAAATAGAAATGGAAGGAAACCTTCCAAGCTCATTTTATGAGGCCAGCATAGCCTTGATCCCAAAACCAGACAAAGACCCCATCAAAAAAGAAGAATTACAGACCCAAATCCTTGATGAACACGGATGCAAAAATTCTCACCAAAATACTAGCCAATAGGATCAAACAGTCCATTAAAAGGATTATTCACCAAGACCAAGTGGGGTTCATTCCTGGGCTGCAAGTTTGGTTCAACATCCACAAATCAATCAATGTGATACAGTACATTAATAAAAGAAAGAACAAGAACCATATGATATTCTCAATGGATGCTGAAAAAGCATTTGAAAAAGTACAGAATACTTTCTTGATCAAAACTCTTCAAAGTTAGGGATAGGGACGCCGGGTGGCTCAGTGGGTTAAAGCCTCTGCCTTCGGCTCGAGTTATTATCCCGGGGTCCTGGGATCAAGCCCCGCATTGGGCTCTCTGCTCAGCAGGGAGCCTGCACCCCCCTCCCCCGCCTGCCTCTCTGCCTACTGTGATCTCTGTCTGTCAAATAAATAAATAAAATCTTTTTTAAAAAGTGTAGGGATAGAGGGTACATACCTTAATATCATCAAAGCTATCTATGAAAAACCCACAGCGAATATCATTCTCAATGGGGTTGAAAAACTGAAAGCTTTTCCCCTAAGGTCAGGAACATGGCAGGGATGTCCACTATCACCACTGCTATTCAACATAGTACTAGAAGTCTTAACCTCAGCAATCAGATAACAGGAATAAATTAAAGGCATCAGAATCAGCAAAGAAGAAGTCAAACTCTCACTCTTTGCAGATGATATGCTACTTTATGTGAAAACCCAAAAGACTCCTCTCCAAATCTGCTAGAACTCATACAGGAATTCAGTAAAGTGTCAGGATACAAAATCAATGCTCAGAAATCAGTTGCATTTCTATACACCAACAGCAAGGCAGAAGAAAGAGAAATTAAGGAGTCAATCCCATTTACAATTGCACCCAAACCCACAAGACACCTAGGAATAAACCTAACCAAAGAGGCAAAAGATCTATACTCAGAAAACTATAAAGTACTCATGAAAGAAAATGAGGAAGACATAAAGAAATGGAAAAACATTCCATGATCATGAATTGGAAAAATAAATATTGTAAAAATGTCTATGCTACCTAAAGCAATCTATGCATTTAATGCAATCCCTACCAAAATACCATCCATTTTTTTCAAAGAAATTGAACAAATAATCCTAAAATGTATATGGAACCAGAATATGTTGAGGAGTGTTGAAAAAGAAAACCAAAGTTGACAGCATCACAATTCCAGGCTTAAAGCTCTATTACAAAACTGTGATCATGAAGACAGTATGGTACCGGCACAAAACACACATAGATCAATGGATCAATGGTGTTGGGAAAATTGGACAGCCACATGCAGAAGAATGAAACTGGATCATTTCCTTACACCAAACACAAAAATAGACTCAAAATGGATGAAAGACCTCAATATGAGATAGGAATCCTTCAACATCCTTGAGGAGAACACAGGCAGCTTTTCGACCTCAGCTGCAGCAACTTCTTCCTAGAAATATCACCAAAAGCAAGGGAAGCAAGGGAAAAATGAACTATTGGGACTTCATCAAGATCAAAAGCTTTTGCACAGCAAAGGAAACAGTCAACAAAACCAAAAGGCAACCAACTTAATGGGAGAAGATATTTGCAATAACATATCAGATAAAGGCCTAGTATCCAAAATCTATAAAGAACTTAACAAACTCAACACCCAAAGAACAAATAATCCAGTCAAGAAATGGGCAGAAGACACGAACAGATATTTCTGCAAAGAAGACAGCCAAATGGTCAATAGACTTAGGAAAAGGTGCTCAACATCACTCGGCATCAGGGAAATGCAAATCAAAACCACAGTGAGATACCGGGACGCCTGGGTGGCTCAGTTGGTTAAGCAGCTGCCTTCAGCTCAGGTCATGATCCCAGCGTCCTGGGATCGAGTCCCACATCAGGCTCCTTGCTCAGCAGGGAGCCTGCTTCTCCCTCTGCCTCTGCCTGCCACTCTGTCTGCCTGAGCTTGTGTGTGCGTGCGCGCGCGCTCTCTCTCTCTCTCTCCCTCTCTCTCAAATAAATAAATAAAATCTTAAAAAAAAAACCAAACCACAGTGAGATACCACCTCATACCAGTCAGAATAGCTAAAATTAACAAGCCAGGAAATGACAGATGTTGGCGAGGATGCAGAGAAAGTGGAACCCTCCTACACTGCTGGTGGGAATGCAGGCTGGTGCAGCCACTCTGGAAAAAGTATGGAGGTTCCTCAAAAAGTTGGAAATAGAACTACCCTATGACCCAGCAATTGCACTCCTGGGTATTTACCCTAAAGATACAAATGTAGTGATCCAAAGGGGCACGTGCACTCGAATGTTTATAGCAACAATGTCTACAATAGCCAAACTGCAGAAAGAATCTAGATGTCCATCAACAGATGATTGGATAAAGAAGATGTAGTATACACACACACACACACACACACACACACACACACACACACACACACGATGGAATACTATGCAGCCATCAAAAAGAGAAATCTTGCCATTTGCAACAACATGGATGGATCTACAGGGTATTAGTGCTAAGCGAAATAAGTCAATCAGAGAAAGACAATTATCATATGATCTCTCTGATATGAGGAATTTGAGAGGCAGAGCGGGAGGTCATGAGGGGTAGGGAGGGAATAAAATGAAACAAGGTGAGATCGGGAGGGAAACAAACCATAAGATACTCTTAATCTCATGAAACAAACTAAGGGTTGCTGGGGGGTGGAGGGGTAGGGATAGGGTGGCTGTGTTATGGACATTGGAGAAGGTATGTACTATGGTGAGTGCTGTGAAATACATAAGACTGATGATTCACAGACCCTGTACCCCTGGGGCATAATATACATTATATGTTAATAAAAAAATTTAAAATAAAACAACAACAACAAACTCCTAAGGACTAAATAGCTTGCAAAAGAAGGATGACAGAAAATATACAGATTATTGAATCAGATCCCACACCTCTAATCACAGAAGCAGAGCCATGGCCCAAGCTGAGCCATTCTGTCCTTTATCTTTTGGCCACACTCACTGATGTAGGAACAAGAATGTAACCAGGCTACTTCCTAAGACAATTCTCACAGAGGGAAAGTCTTTCTTCCACAGTGAAGGATTTGAGTGAGGACCAGGTATGCCGGAGAGAGAGGGAAACAAATACAATGAGAATAGAGGCAGAAGACAGAGGGGCTGCAGATGGCATCATGCCCCTAAAGCCAGCTTCAACACTGCCTCTCCTACAGTTAGGTTCTGTGAGCCAACTTAAATTGGTTTGAGATGGATTTCCATCAGTTGTAACCAGAACACTTTTTAATATAAACTCACATTGGAAAAAGAATCAAAGAGAACAGCGACTCAATGAAGTAGAAGTTAAAGAGAAGACACAGTATTTCAAAGAAGCAATAAAGCCACAGAATGGGATATAGGGGTAGCTAGTGGGACAAAATAAAGACAGCAGAGAAATCTAAAGCCATCTCAAAACTAAAAATTCAAACTAGGAATGGCAAGAAGTAGAATGGACCATGTAGGAAATTGTATCAGGGATATGGAGTGCAGATTTGAGGGTGAAAAATCACAGAGAAAAATCACAGAAGGGTTAATAAAGCACTTTTTTTCCAAGACTAAAAGGATGTTCTGTCCCTGCAGAATGAAGGGATCCATAGATTCCGAGAAAAGAAGGGATGGAGCCGTCACTGACCTTTATATTCCAACATTCAAAAAGAAGCAGTATACCCTTACAAAGGAAAGTGAACTAGACTGGCCTCAGAAGAGCACAGAACAATGCATATGATTGCAGAAGAGAAAAGAATATGCACCAAGCATTCTACACCAAGTGTCATCTGCATGACAAGAATGTATAATCGAGTTTAAAATAACATGCATAGCATTGATCATATACTTTTTGCTTTTTAAAAAATCTTGAGTTTATGACTGGCTAACTGAAAGTGTGCTATATTTAGATGTAGATACACACCTGGTAGTTGTAGCTTAACACCAGTCAGCCCTGTGAAGTTGGTCCTGGAATGTCCTTTGGTGTATGAATGTATTCAGGGATCGATGCCACGAAGAAAGAGGTGAGAGGTAAATGTGTATGAACATGCGTCATACATGCTCTAAATTCTGAGCCAGAGAAATTTAAGGAACACAGAAATTTCGAAGACATTAGGCCACAGAACTTACCTACTAATCTTCCATCTCTGCT
This sequence comes from Taxidea taxus jeffersonii, assembly GCA_003697995.1. NCBI lineage: Eukaryota > Metazoa > Chordata > Mammalia > Carnivora > Mustelidae > Taxidea > Taxidea taxus. The sequence goes on along the minus strand of ML104749.1, from coordinate 3,621 downwards.
CATGGGTTTATTCAGGAGCTTGACCTAACTGAGCATCTTTGACACGGGGCGTGGTGGGGGGGGGCACTAAACACTTCAAGCACCCTTGGCAGTCCATGATTGTCTGATAGTTCCAGAGCACACAGCTGAATATCCAGATTTGTCCATCAACCCCATCCTAGTTGAGTAATTATTGGATCCAGCAATGGCTAGGTGTCAAGACTAGATTTGAAAAGACACAATTCCCCAAGATTGTGGAACTCCAACCAAAGGAGTAACCTGTCTAGAAAAACAGGAAAAGTAGAATGAAATAGTAATTGGGGCCTTATTATAATTTCAACAAATTGTATACCAATAAATGTATCTGTGCTCCAAAAGCCTGGCAGTGCAGACAGCACCATTTTAACCATTTTAGGCAGATTGGGAAGAGAACAGGAAATCTGTGACTCCACCCTGAGAGTGCCATCCAATTCAGAATACCTGAGGAAGATGGGATCAAATATGCCAGAAAATCTAAAACAAATTCTCCCTAACAAATTTACTTCAGGGACAATCCAGCCCAAGAGGAAGAGAGAGAAAGGAGCAAAAAGAAAAGATCTCACAAATGGAGAGGCTGTGGCATTAAAAGGGCTCCATTTAAATACATTATTATATGTAAACAGATGTCTGTGTATAATATATTGCTATATATTTGTATATTACTACACAAATATGTAAGTATATATTAATATGCATGGTTAATATTTAATTAAATATATTCATCATAGTCTAAATAATTACAGTAATCTTGATTGCAAACATGATGTGTATATATATAGTTTTTAAATTAAAAAATAAATAATATAAAAAGTAATTTATCTTTAAGACACAGAAATAAAGCTCAGAGGACACTTCCAAATAATGGGAAATGGGGAGGAAGTACAAGTTTCTAATTTTTCTCTTTAGTTGGGATAAAGTAGAAACTTCTTAGTTTCTTTTTTTTAAGGTTTTATTTATTTATTTGAGAGAGAGCGCGGGCATGCGCACATATGCACTAGTGGGGGTGGGGAGGAGCAGACAGAGAAGGAAAAGCGGACACCCTGTTGAGCAGGGAGCCCAAAGCAGGCTCAATCCCAGGACCCCGAGATTATGACCTGAGCTGAAGGTAGATGCTTAACCAACTGAGCCACCCAGGCACTCCAGAAACTTCTTGGTTTCTGAAGTTGTTATATTGGTTTGGTGTCAAGATTATTGATTTTAATAACCAAGCTCCTGTTTAGTAATATCATAGGCTTTTAGGAAGTAGATGGTTGTCACTCTCCTGGAGAGTAAAATGACATAATGTATCCAAGGTCTAAAATAACTTCATAAACTTTGATTCAGAAATTCTATGTTTGAAATTTTCCCGAGAGTGATCAGATGTACACATGTGTACACAAGAGACACACAATCAAATGCACAGTAATTTGTATACAATGTTATTTCCAGTACCAGCATGTGTATGTGCAAGGGTCATTCAAATCCTGTACAATCAGGAGGGTCTCAATGTAAGTTATGGTTTTAGCCAGGATACTTGTGAGAGTGAAAGGCAGTGCTGTTAATAATTACACCAGGATGACAGGGATGATGCCAGATGCTAGTATGTACTATAAAGTACCATAGACATATGTTAGCTTTATAATCAGGAAGAGAAAATGAGTTACTTCAAAATCCACTAAATTCTAAGAAAAAACCAAAAGGGCAATGAACAAAAAGTGTGCAAGAATTGGGGGGCTTTCGTGATCTAAGGATCTCATTATCCAGAATGTTCTTGACTTTTAGGGCATCAGAACAATGTTGCTATATCTTAACTACACCAGGAATCAAACATCCAATAAGAGAAAAATTACCCACTAATAGGAGGCCATTCCTTCTTACACACATCTGTTAATGCACCAAGAATGACTGCACTCAGAAAGAAGGTCTTACAGAGTTTTGTCCCAACTGACGTGGAAGTTCAGAAGGTCGTCTCATTTAGCCACACTTACCTGAAGGAAATAGGATCAGCGAGGTTCTCAGACAAGAAGGGATACTGAAGTAGAGTCTCGAAGGAAGTCTTCAGACACTAAGACTTCAGGAAACCTTAGTGAAGCTGATGCATGAAATGTAAGCTGAGAGCCCAAAGAAAAGATTCCAGAAAGATCAGGAGGTCCATACATCCTTCTACTCTACTATCTCAGACAGTACCTCTCAGGTTCCAAGCCTGCTACCTAACAAAATCATCTCTGCTTGTGTTGGGGTGTGTGTTGGGGTGTGAGTATTTGCTGGACCAAGAACCATTTGTGTTTCATTAGATCTCCATGTTCACAGCCTCCCTGGGCTAGCTGATAATACCAGACACACAATTGAACTGTCCAGTACGAGCAGACAGGCTGACCTACCGAAGTGGTATAAACAACAATAGGTTGTGGAAGATCTCTGAGAGGATTGGCATTTAGAAAACAATCTCATTACATTTGGTGATGTCAGACAAAGAAACTCAATGACAGCATTATTGAAACTGTTGAAATTGTACCTAATATGCAGATCAGAGGATGATTTTTCTTCTCTGCCTTGAATCCACTTATCGCCAAAACATTGAACCGGCAGAACTCATGGGGATAACCACAAATCTCTTTTACTTTGTTTCCCACTGCCCCTTTAAAGTTTGCTCAGTGGGGGGACGCCTGGGTGGCTCAGTTGGTTAAGCAGCTGCCTTCGGCTCGGGTCATGATCCCAGCATCCTGGGATCGAGTCCCACATTGGGCTCCTTGCTGGGCAGGGAGCCTGCTTCTCCCTCTGCCTCTGCCTGCCTCTCTGTCTGCCTGTGCTCTCTCTCTTTCTCTCTCTCTAACAAATAAATAAATAAAATCTTTAAAAAAAAAAGTTTGCTCAGTGGGAAAACTTCTCCACCCCTACATGAAAACTCACTCAGTAAATTGCTTTCTGATCTCTCATAAATCATAAAAAGCCTACAAACATTTAGAAATAAAACCTAGAATCTCCAAGCAGAAATTGAAATTCTGGTCCCATATAATATCTAGATTCCAAATCTTATTTAAAGTTAAGTCTTCCAGGCTTTCCTACTTAGGTCCTTCTGTAATCTTTCCCTTCTTCCTCTCCTTCTGCCTACTAGCCTGGTTTCTGACCTACATTTGCTTTGCCCTGGCAAATTGTGTGAATAGCCTCATTGCCAAGCAGCTGTCTTAACCTGTCATGTAGCAGCCTGTGTCTCGCCCTTCGCCTTCACAGGCAGCTCTCAATCCACTCTGTCTCACCAACTGTAGGTGATAGGTACTGTGCTGTCAAGAATCTCACTGGCATCCCCTCTCTTGAACTGAGATTAAGGGAATGCACCCTCAACCTTATACTCTTGCTCACAGTCCTTTAACAGCTCCCCACAAATCACTCCAATCCAAAATAAGCTCCCTTCCATGCCCAGTGTCAGTGTTCATACTCCCAATGTCAGTAAGGAGTTTAAGAGTCATGTAACTGGTTTTTATGTATTTCCTTAGAAAATTTTAATTTTGGTTTAACACCTCGTTACTTGAATATAGTCCAAGGACCCTGTAGCATTGCCTGGGAGCTGCTTAGAAACGGAGAAGCTCAGGCCCCGGCCCCAGATCTACAAAATCAAAATCTGCA
>RCUC01142350.1:0-21313 GCA_003697995.1 Taxidea taxus jeffersonii | reverse complement strand
GTAGAGGAAAAGTACCAGCACAAGGAGACTAAAGAGATGAATTAGCCTAGAGAATCAATTTTGAAGGAATAGTGGTGAATTTTATTGAATGCTACTGAGTGGTAGAGCAAGATGAGTACAGAGGGTTCACTGGATTTATTGCTGCCCTTGGAAAAATATAAAAGGGAAGGAAGGGAAGAAAAGAGATGGAGAGGGATGTTTCCATGAAATGGAAGAGATGGAAGCCAGACAGACTGGAGTCGGTTGATAAGTAAGAGTGAAAAATGGAGAGAAAGTTAAGACAACAATCTTAGGAGAAAAACCTTAGAGGAATATGCAATCAAAGAATAGCTGGGTTTTTTTAATGAATGACATAAAAGCTTACCAAGAACAGGTGGAAATAATCCAACAGAAAGGAAGAAGCTAGTAATACAATTATTTAGAATGAAAATGTCTTGAAAAATTGAGAGAAGTTGTGATCTGAAGTACAAGAGGAAATATTGGCTATTGATAGGCTTTAAATGAATTAAAGAATATGGTATGTATTGTCTTATGGAAATAGGGTTATCACATGGCAATAAGAAGATGAAAGCACTTCTGTGTAATTGTTTCTATTTTTTTAATGAAGTATGAACAGTCATTTGGCTGAAAGTTGCAGTGACAGCTAAAAGGAGATGTTACACAGGTTTTCAGGAAGTAAAGAGGGCTAATTCACTGTACATCAAAGTTAAATCTAATCATGGTCAGTAAGAATTTATACCCTTTTTCAAGGGGAGATTACTGTAACATGAGTTTGAAGAAAATTCCTTATGCATTTTATACCTTTTTCTCCTAATCTTTTCCAAATAATAAAAAAAAATTTAAAAACAAGTAATTCTATAGCCCTCACAGTGTTCTAGGCATGACTCTAATCTTTTTAAATAATTATATAAAAACCAAATTATATAATTCTCATAACAATATTGTTGGTAAGTACTATCATTTTCTTCATTTTACAATATGAAGCTGAAGTTCAGAAAAAATGACTAACATTCCCAAGATGGATAATACCAGTGGTGGAACTCAAATCCTAACCTGGTAATTGTGGCTCCTAAAATAGTACTATGCAAATATGACATATTCTGAATTTTAAAAGTAAGAAAAATTGTAAACAAAATATTTCCCAAGAAAAATCTGTGTGTATGTACCAAAGAATAGAATAACTTTTAAATGACCAATACAGAGATTTGGAAAATATTTTTCACTGCTTAAATATTAGAGATCTATATTATAGCCATTACTTTGAGATGCCTGTGAAGACAGCATTTACTAAGGAAATTAAAATCTGTATCCCAAAATATTCAAGTTTCTTTCTTAAACTTTCCCTGAGAAAACACACACAATCTATGTTGGAGTTTGAGCACATAAATGCAAGAAATGAAAATTAGTAAGAAACCCACTAAAATTTTCTGTATACTCTATTGGGGACCTTTCTTTTTTTTTTTTTTTTAAGATTTTATGTATTTATTTGTCCGAGAGAGCGGGAGTGAGCACAGGCAGACAGAGTGGCAGGCAGAGGCAGAGGGAGAAGCAGGCCCCCGGCTGAGCAAGGAGCCCGATGTGGGACTCGATCCCAGGACGCTGGGATCATGACCTGAGCCGAAGGCAGCCGCTTAACCAACTGAGCCACCCAGGAGGCCCGGGGACCTTTCTTAAGCATTCAGAAGATAATTAAAAATACAGTGACATGTATATGGAAGTATAAATCATACTATAGACCATATCAGCTGGTTTAAACCAATACATGTATTTCATACATGACCTTATCTATAAATGAAATTCCAGTGATCTGATTCATATATACAATAAGAAAACCAAAACAGATATTCTTGTTTTGCTGATGGTTTCCTTTAATAGTTTATCTTTGAAACACAGAATTTCTATTCATTTTTCTAGATATGTCTCCTGAGGCAAGGGAAACAAAAGTAAAAAGAAGCTATTGGAGCTACATCAAAATAAAAAGCTTCTGCACAGCAAAGGAAACAATCAACAAAACTAAATAGCAACCTACAGAAGGGGAAAAGGTATTTCCAAATGATATATCCAAAAAGAGGTTAATATCCAAAGTATATAAAGGACTTATACAACTCAAACCAAAAAAATAAACAGAGCATTTAAAAAGTGGGCAGAGGACCTGAATAAACATTTCTCTGAAGAAGATATACATATGGCCAGTAGACACATGAAAAGATGCTCAACATTACTAATAATCAGGGGAATGCAAATCAAACCATAATGGGATATCATCTAATACCTGTCAAAATGCCTAAAATCAAAAGACAAGAAATAATAAATATTGGCAAGAATGTGGAGTAAATGGACCCTCATGCCTTGTTTGTGGGAATGTAAATTGGCTCAAACACTATGGGAACAGTATGGAGGTGTCTCAGAATTTTAAAAATAGAAATACCACATCATCTAATAATTCCACCACTGGGTACTTACCCAAAGAAAACAAAAACACTAATTCAAAAAGATATATGCACCCCCATGTTTACTGCAGCATTATTTATAATAGCCAAGATATGGAAGCAACCCAAGTGTCCACTAATAGATAAATTCATTGAGAGAAAGTGGTATGTATATACAATGGAATATTATTCAGCCATAAAAAGAATGTATCTTGTCATTTGCAACAACATATATGATGTTGAGGCATTATGCTGAGTGAAATAAGTCAGACAAAGAAAGACAAATGCCATATGATTTCATTATGTGTGGCATCTAAAAAAAAACAAATAAAAAAACAGAAACAGATCCATAAGTACAGAGAACAAACTGATGGTTGCCAGAGGGACAGGGGGTGGAGGGATGAGCAAAATGGGTGAAGGAGAGTAGAAGGTACAGACTTCCAGTTACACAATGAACAAGTTATGAGGGAAAAGGTATAGCACAGGGAGTATAGTTGGTGATATTATAATAGCATTGTATGGTGACAAATGGTAGCTACACTCATGGTGAACATAGCATAATATATAGTCATCAAATCACTACGTTGTATACCTGAAGCTAACATAACATTGTGTGTCAACTATACTTCAATCATAAGTAAGGAAGGAAAGAAAGAAAGAAGGAAGGAAGGAAGAGAAGGAGTGAGGAAGAGAGAAAAGAAAGAAAGAAAGGCAATAAAGACAGACAAAGAAAGTGTTTTACTAAATAGTTAGAAAATAAACTGAGGCCTTCAGGGTGCCTGGGTAGTTCAGTTGGTAAAGCATCTGACTCGATTTTGGCTCAGGTCATGATAGCAGGGTCTTGAGATTGAGCCCCACATCAAGCCCCATACTGGGCTCCACATGCTCAGCAGGGAATCTGTTCAAGATTCTTTCTCTCCCTCTGCCCCTTGCCCCCAGAAGTCTCTCTCTCTCTCTCTCTCTCTCTCTCTCTCAAATAAATAAATAAACCTTAAAAAGAAAGAAAGAAAGAAAATGAGGCCTTCAAAAAAGAAGCAGCACACTCGTTACTTGTTCATCCACCTCCCATATATATATATATATGTTCATATATATATATACACATATATATATGTTCAGACAATACCTAGTATAATATATATATAACATACATATGTATATAATATATATATATATATATTATACTAGGTATTGTCTGAACATATATAAATTGCTTGTTTAGAACCTGGAAAGAATTCAAAACAGATACCATGTGGCTAAGGGAACAGGAATTTTATACTTTAGATTCTGGGTATCAGAAACGTGTTTAACCTCTTGCAATCCTACTTATTGATTATAGAACACTTCCTACATGATGACCAGAGGAGATGGAATTTCTCCAGCTCCAAGCCACTGGTGCTAGCTCTAGGATCTTCAGGTAAAATAGTATGATATTAAGGAGCAGACATTAGCTAGAATCAAACAGACATTAAATAGACATCAAATAGAATCTTGGAGGGAATAGGATCCAGGATGAGAATGGTGCTTAGTAAAAATGAAAAATAAAATGGGAGGAGAAGTTAAAGCAGAGTTTGGGAAAGATAGGCCTTATCTTTTCTTTTTCTTTTTCTTTTTTCCTCTTCTTAGCACTCTAAAATAGTTTGGGTGGGGCAGGAATGTAAATGTGGGTGGTTTCAAGGGAGAGAAAGAGGAAAGAACAGTTAGCAAATGGCATTTTCCCACTACTTTTCTCCTCATTCTTAAGCTTTGCTTCATTCATAAAAAAATACAAAACAAAACAAAACAAGACAAACTATAGATCTTACACAAGATACAAGATGCTTTAAAGTCTTACCCAGAGCAAATTTTTTCTTTAAAAAAAGAAATTAATATAAAAGATTAGCAAGGTAAATGTTACAATGAACTACAAAATTAAATCCAAAGTGTGCAATGTCTGACATTACAGTTCTGGGTTCTCCTGTGACATTTGAAAATATTAAACATTTTTAACAGTGTGTATGATAACATTTGCCAACTTATAATCTAACTTAAACACTTTTTATAGCCAAAATACCTGAGAAAGCAACTCTGTACCTTAATGATATCATCAGTGGTAGTTTAGAAACACTAGAATCTCAAATGCATTCATAGTATTAAAAACCTTTGGAATTTACATGTTATTTCTGTACTGAGACTGTACTGAAGCTGTTTACTTAGCATTACCTATTTAGACTATTTAGCATTACCCTTTTACATAGAATATAAAGTTCACTTGTTGTTCAGCCCAAAAAAAATTCCTAAGGAAACAAAGTACCATGAATCCACCTGAGGGAAATGTCTGTCCTTCATATAAATATAGGCTAAAAATAATGCATAGGAGCAAATGAATCTTCCAGGTCAATGACAAGTACAACTAAAAAAGGTCACATGAGATTCTGTGTGATTTATGGTCACAGTAGTTTGCATGTGCAAAAGCATTCCTTTGTCCCCTAGGAGGGCCTGTAGGATGGCTCCAAGAATTCTGGAAGGTGGGGGACCACCCAACTTTCACCAGAGGGCATCACTGAGGATCTGCTTGATGGATCAGCCAGACATGAGTGCTCACAGGATATTTTCAGGCTGCAAATTCCCCCTTGAATTTTCTTCTTCCTTCACCCTAAAAATCTATTGGCCCCATCTTTGAAATTTGTTCTGTCTTGGTTTCTCTGCCTACTGTAAGTAATGATAATAACAATAATAATATAGCTAATATTCATTGAGTGTCAACCAAATGCCAGGCATTTTTTTTTCTCACTTAAAATTTATTGACCTATTAAATTCTCACAACAGTCCTATGAAGTAAGTACTATCATTATCCCTGTCTCATAGATAAGGACACTGAGGCACAATGAAGTTAAATATGTTGCCAGAAGTCACACATTTAGGAAATAATATAACTGAGATTTGAACTCAGATAATCTGGCCCCAGGTATCATCCTCCTAACCATTAAGCTACTGCCTTTGGAAGATGGCAGAGTAGGAGGAACCTGAGCTCACCCCATCCCACATTTTCAGATATTATCCACATCCAAGCCAACAAACCAAAGAGTGATCTGAAGACTGGAAGAACAAATTCCATAACTAAATATAGAGATGAGTGTTTCTGTAAAAATATCAGTTAAGGAACACAAAAAGGATATAAAATATAATAGTATATACCTAAAACATGAAGAGGAGAGGAAAAAGAATGGGTTCAATCAAACTTGAAATACCATGAACTTAATTTAGACTGTTTTATGCAGAAGAGGTTAAATACAAATCTAATGATAATCATATATTATCATACAATAAACATATAAGGATTAAACAAAAAGAAATCCAAATATATCACTAAATAAAATTAGCAAAACATGAAAGAGACAGACAAGAAAGGGTCAGAGGAAGTCTTTAGAAACAACCACAAAACAAGTAACAAAATAGCAATAAATACATATCTATCAATTACTTTGAATTTAAATGGAGTAAATGCTCCAATCAAGACATAGGGTGACAGAATGGATTAAAAAAAAAATCCATCTATATGCTGCCTAGACAAGATTCATTTCAGACCTAACCACACCTACAGATTAAAACTGGGGAGATGGAGGAACATCTATCATGCAAATGGGTGTCAAAAGAAAGCTGAAATGGAAATACTTACTTAAGACAAAATAGACTTTAAAACAAAGACTGTAACAAGAGACGAAGGACTCTATATAATCATAAAAGGAACAGATCAAGAAGATATAATACTTGTAAATATTTATGCACACAATACAGGAGCACCCAAATACATAAAAAGGTTAATAGCAAACATAAAGAAACTAACTGATAGGGGGAGGAGTCAAGATGGCAGAGAAGTAGCAGGCTGAGACCAAATCAGGTCACAGGAGATCAGCTAGATAGCTTATCAAGCCATTCTGAACACCTACAAATCCAACAGGAGATCAAAGAGAAGAGCAACAATTCTAGAAACAGAAAATCAACCACTTTCTGAAAGGTAGGACTGGTGCAGAAGTAAATCCAAAGCAACGGGAAGATAGACTGTGGGGGGGAAGGGCCAGCTCCCAGCAAGCTGCGGAGCAACGGAACACAAAATCAGGACTTTTAAAAGTCTGCTCCACTGAGGGACATCGCTCCAGAGGCTAAACCAGGGTGAAGCCCATGCGGGGACAGCGTGGCCTCAGGTCCCTCAGGGTCACAGAAGAATCAGGGGTGTCTGAGTGTCACAGAGCTTACAGGTATTAGAGCGGGGAAGCTGCCTACTGAGACAGAGCCGAGGAGTGAACTCTTAACTCAGGGTTACCTTGAACCATAATCTGTGGCACAGGCCACTGTGCTTTGAGTGGGATCCCCACAAGATCAGGGAAGACCCCCCCCCCGGAAGAGTGCAGGGATCTGCAGGGTTCAGAGACTCCAGGTGGAGCTGTGTGCCAGAGACAGAGACACTTGGTCACAGGCTGGGTGAGCTTGGAGCACAGCCAGAGGCCAGGGAGATGTGTGTCATTGAGCGCTTTTCTCTGAGGACACACTGAGGAGTGGGGCCCTGAGCTTTCAGCTCCTCCAGGCCAGATATTGGGAGGCCACGATTTTCATTCTTGTCCTCTGAAACTTTACGGAAAGCATTCAGGAAACAAAAGCTCCCAAAAGCAAACCCTAGCAGATTAACTTAGCCCGGCCCTGGCAATGGCAGTGCAATTCCGCCAAGGGCAAAGACACTTGAGAATCACTACAACAGGCCCCTCCCCCAGAAGATCACAAGAAATCCAGCCAAGCCCAAGTTCACTTACCAAGGAGAACAGCGGAATTCAGAGGAGGAGAAAGCAAAGCATGAAATTCATGGTTTTCTCTCCATGATTCTTTAGTCTTGCAAAGTTAATTAACTTTTTTTAATTTTATTTTTTTCTTCTGCTAATTTTTTTTTACTTTTACTCTTTCCTCTTTTAACATTCTTTAATTAGTTTATCTTAACAATACCTTTCATTTAAAAAAAATCTTTTTTGAACCTGCATTATTACAGTCATATTTTATCCTTCATTCTATCTAACTTTATTTTTTGTATATACATAGGGTTTTTTCTTCTAAAAAATTTGGGGTACAACTTCTTCTAATAGATCAAAATACACCCTAAATCTAGCACTGGGCTTGTTCTAGTCTCCAGCCCGAGCAAATTCTCTCGACATTCTTTTTCTTTATTCTCCTAACCGACTTATTTTATCAACCTCTTTTTTAGAAATTTAAAAAAACTTTTTTTCATCTTTATAGTCATATTCCATCTACTCATTGTGTTTACCCTTATATACATTTTTATTCTTTAAAATTTTGTGAGGTACTTTCTTCTAAGACACCAAAATACTCCCCAAATTAAGAGGGTGATGCTGTTCTAGTCACCAGTCTAATATAAATATATTTTTTCTTTTTTATATTTTTTCTTTATTTGTGTTCTTTTTTGAATTTTTTTTCTGAACTTCTTTTTACACCCTTTCTCCTCTCCACGATTTGCAGTCTCTTCTGATTTGGTTAAAGCACATTTTCCTGGGGTCTTTGCCACCATTTTAATATTTTATTTGCTCCTTCATATATTCTTATCCAGACAAAATGACAAGGTGCGAAAACTCCCCACAAAAAAAAGAACAAGAGGCAGTGCTGAAGGCTAGGGACCTAATCAATACGGACATGGGTAATATGCCCAATCTAGGGTTCAGAATGATGTTTCTCAAGGTTCTAGCCAAGCTCGAAAAAGGCATGGAAGATATTAGAGAAACCCTGTCTGGAGAAATAAAAGCCCTTTCTGGAGAAATAAAAGAACTAAAATCTAACCAAGCTTAAATTTTTTAAAAAGCTATTAATGAGGTGCAAACAAAAAATGAAGGCTCTTACTGCTAGGATAAATAAGGCAGAAGAAAGAATTAGTGATATAGAAGAGAAAATGACAGAGAATAAAGAAGCTGAGCAAAAGAGAGACAAACAACTACTGGACCACGAGGGGAGAATTAGAGAATAAGTGATACCATAAAACGAAACATTAGAATAATTGGGATTCCAGAAGAAGAAGGAAGAGAGAGGGGAGCAAAAGGTATATTGGAGGGAATTATTGTAGAGAATTTCCCTAATATGGCAAAGGGAACAAGCATAAAAATCCAGGAGGCGCAGAGAGCCCCCCTCAAAATCAGTAAGGACAGGTCCACACCCTGTCATCTACTAGTAAAATTTACAAGTCTTAGCAACAGAGAGAAAATCCTAAAGGCAGCCTGGGACAAGAATTCTGTAACATACAATGGTAAAAATATTAGATTGGCAGCAGACTTATCCACAGAGACCAGGCATGCCAGAAAGAAGTAGCATGATATATTCAGAGCACTAAATGAGAAAAGCATGCAGCTAGAATACTATATCCAGCTAGGTTATCATTGAAAATAGGAGAGAGAAAAAGCTTCCAGTGGAAACCTGGGTGGCTCAGTCAGTTAAGCGGCTGCCTTCGGCTCAGGTCATGATCCCAGCATCCTGGAATCGAGTCGCACATTGGGCTCCTTGCTCTGAAGGGAGCCTGCTTCTCCCTCTGCCTCTGTCTGACTCTCTGCCTGCCTGTACTCTCTCTATCTCTCTGACAAATAAATAAATAAAATCTTCAAAAAAACGTAAAAAAAAAAAAAAGAAAGAAAGAAAGAAAAAGCTTCCAGGACAAACAAAAACTAAAAAAAATTGTAAACACCAAACCAGCTCTATAGGAAATATTGAAAGTGGTCCTCTAAGCAAAGAGAGAACCTAAAAGTAGTAGATCAGAAAGGAACAGACACAATATACACTAACAGTCACCTTACAGGCAATACAATGGCACTAAATTCATATCTCTCAATGTTACCCTAAACGTAAATGGGCTAAATACCCCAATCAAAAGACACAGGCTATCAGAATGGATTAAAAAAAAAAAACCCATCATATGTTGTCTATAAGAAACTCATTTTATTTTATTTTATTTATTATCTATTTTTCTTTTTTAAGAAACACATTTTAGACCCAAAGACACCTCCAGATTTAAAAGGAGGGGGTAGGAAAAAATTTACAAAGATAATGGACATCAGAAGAAAGCTGGGGTGGCAACCCTTATATCAGATCAATTAGATTTTAAGCCAAAGACTATAATAAGAGATAAGGAAGGACACTATATCATACTCAACTGGTCTGTCCAACAAGAAGATCTAACAATTTTAAATATCTATGCCCCTAATATGGGAGCAGCCAACTATATAAACCAATTAATAACAAAATCAAAGAAACACATAGACAATAATATAATAATAGCAGGGGAGTTTAACACACCCCTTACTGAAATGGACAGATCATCCAAGCAAAAAATCAACAAGGAAATAAAGGCCTTAAATGACACACTGGACCAGAGGGACATCACAGATATATTCAGAACATTCCACCCCAAAGCAACAGAATACATATTCTTCTATAGTGTACATGGAACATTCTCCAAAATAGATCACATCCTGGGTCATAAATCAGGTCTCAACCAGTATCAAAGATTGGGATCATTCCCTGCATATTTTCAGACCAGAATGCTCTGAAGCTACAACTCAAACACAGGAGGAAATTTGGAAAGAGCACAAATACATGGAGACTAAAGAGCATCCTTCTAAAGTATGAAAGGGTCAACCAGGAAATTAAAGCGGAATTGAAAACATTCATGGAAACAAATGATAATGAAAACACAATGGTTCAAAATCTGAGGGACACAGCAATGGCAATCCTGAGAGGAAAATATATAGCAATACAAGCCTTTATCAAGAAACAAGAAAGGTCTCAAATACACAACCTAATCCTACACCTAAAGGAGCTGGAGCAAGAACAACAAAGAAAGCCTAAACCCAGCAGGAGAAGAGAAAAAATAAAGATCAGAACAGAAATCAATGAAATAGAAACAAACAAACAAACAAACAAAAAACAATAGAACAAATCAATGAAACTAGAAGCTGGTTCTTTGAAAGAATTAATAAGATTGATAAGCCCCTGGCTAGACTTATCCAAAAGAAAAGAGAAAGGACCCAAATAAATAAAAGCATGAATGAAAGAGGAGAGATCACAACCAACACCAAAGAAATACAAACAATCATAAGAACATATTATGAGCAACTCCACGCCAACAAATTTGACAATTTGGAAGAAATGGATGCATTCCTAGAGACATATAAACTGCCAAAACTGAACCAGGAAGAAATAGAAAACCTGAATAGGCCCATCACCAGTAAGGAGATTGAAACAGTCATCAAAAACCTCCAAACAAACAAAAGCCCAGGGCCAGATGCCTTCCCAGGGGAATTCTACCAAACATTTAAAGAAGAATTAATTCCTATTCTCCTGAAACTGTTCCAAAAAATAGAAATGGAAGGAAAACTTCCAAACTCATTTTATGAGGCCAGCATCACCTTGATCCCCAAACCAGACAAGGATCCCATCAAAAAAGAGAATTACAGACCAATATCCTTGATGAACACAGATGCGAAAATTCTCACCAAAATACTAGCCAATAGGATCCAACAGTACATTAAAAGGATTATTCACCATGACCAAGTGGGATTTATTCCAGGGCAGCAGGGTTGGTTCAACATCTGCAAATAAATCAATGTGATACAGTACATTAACAAAAGAAAGAACAAGAACCATATGATACTCTCAATAGATGCTGAAAAAGCATTTGACAAAGTGCAACATCCCTTCCTAATCAAAACTCTTCAAAGTGTAGGGATAGAAGGCACATACCTCAATATTATCAAAGCCATCTATGAAAAACCCACGGCAAGTATCATTCTCAATGGAGAAAAACTGAGAGCTTTTCCGCTAGCTTTTTCCATTATCACCACTGCTATTCAACATAGTACTAGAAGTCCTAGTCTCAGCAATCAGACAACAAAAAGAAATTAAAGGCATCCAAATCAGCAAAGAAGAAGTCAAACTATCACTCTTTGCAGATGATATGATACTATATATGGAAAACCCAAAAGACTCTACTCCAAAACTGCTAGAACTCATACAGGAATTCAGTAAAGTGTCAGGATATAAAATCAATGCACAGAAATCAGTTGCATTTCATTACACCAACAACAAGAGAGAAGAAAGAGAAATTAAGGAGTCAATCCCATTTACAATTGCACCCATAACCATAAAATACCTAGGAATGAACCTAACCAAAGAGGCAAAGAATCTATACTCAGAGAACTATAAAGTACTCATGAAAGAAATTGAGGAAGACACAAAGAAATGGAAAAATGTTCCATGCTCATGGATTGGAAGAATAAATATTGTGAAAATGTCTATGCTACCTAAAGCTATCTACACATTTAATGCAATGCCTATCAAAATCCCATCCAATTTTTTCAAAGAAATGGAACAAATAATCCTAAAATTTATATGGAACCAGAAAAGACCTCGAATAGCCAAAGGAATATTGAAAAAGAAAGCCAAAGTTGGTGGCATCACAATTCCTTACTTTAAGCTGTATTACAAAGCTGTCATCATCAAGACAGTATGGGACTGGCACAGAAACAGACACATAGATCAATGGAACAGAATAGAGAGCCCAGAAATAGTCAACTAATCTTTGACAAAGCAGGAAAGAATATCCAATGGAAAAAAGACAGCCTCTTCAACAAATGGTGTTGGGAAAATTGGACAGCCACATGAAAAAAATGAAACTGGACCATTTCCTTACACCACACACGAAAATAGACTCAAAGTGGATGAAGGACCTCAACGTGAGAAAGGAATCCATCAAAATCCTTGAGGAGAAAACAGGCAGCAATCTCTTCGACCTCAGCCACAACAACTTCTTCCTAGGAACATCACCAAAGCCAAAGGAAGTGAAGGCAAAAATGAACTATTGGGACTTCATCAAGATCAACAGCTTTTGCACAGCAAAGGAAACAGTTAACAAAACCAAAAGACAACTGACAGAATGGGAGAAGATATTTGCAAATGACATATCGGATAAAGGGCTAGTATCCAAAATCTATAAAGAGTTTAGTAAACTCAACACCCAAAGAACAAATAATCCAATCAAGAAATGGGCAGAGGACATGAACAGACATTTCTGCAAAGAAGACATCCAGATGGCCAATAGACACATGAAAAAGTGCTCCAAATCACTCAGCATCAGGGAAATACAAACCAAAACCACAATGAGATACCACCTCACACCAGTTAGAATGGCTAAAATGTACAAGTCAGGAAATGACAGATGCTGGCAAGGTTGCGGAGAAAGGGGAACCCTCCTACCCTGTTAGTGAGAATGCAAGATGGTGCAACCACCCTGGAAAACAGCATGGAGGGGCCTCAAAAAGTTCAAAATAAAGCTACCTTATGACCCAGCAATTGCACTACTGGGTATTTACCCTAGGGATACAAACGTAGTGATCCGAAGAGGCACATGCTCCTGAATGGTTATAGCAGCAATGTCCACAAATTATGGAAAGAACCTAGATGTCCATCAACAGATGAATGGATAAAGAAGAGGTGGTATATATATACAATGGAATACTATGCAGCCACCAAAAGAAATGAAATCTTGCCATTTGCGACGATGTGGATTGAACTAGAGGGTATTATGCTTAGCAAAATAAGTCAATTGGAGAAATACAACTATCATATGATCTCCCTGATATGAGGAAGTGGAGATGCAACATGGGGGGCTTGGGGGACAGGAAAAGAATAAATGAAACAATATTGGATGGCGAGGGAGACAAACCATAAGAGACTCTTAATGTCACAAAATAAGCTGAGGATGGCTGGGGTGGGGTGTGCTAGGGAGAGGGTGGTGTGGTTATGGACACTGGGGAGTGCTGTGAAGTGTGTAAACCTGGTGATTCCCAGACCTGTACCCCTGGGGCTAATAATACATTACAAGTTTATTTAAAAATTTAAAAAATTTTAATAAAAGAAACTGATAATAATACAATAATAGTAGGGTTTTTAAGACCTCACTTACAGCAATGGACAGATAATCTCAACAGAAATTCAACAAGAAACAATAGGTTTGAATGATACATGGGAACAAATGGATTTAACAGACATATTCAGAAAATTCCACCCTAAAACAGCAGACTACACATTCCTTTTGAGTGCAAATGGAATATTCTCTCAGATCACATATTAGGCCACAAAATGAGCCTCAACAAATTCAAGAAGATTAAAATCATACCATGTTACTTTTCTGACCACAAGGCTATGAAAGTAGAAGTCAACCACAAGGAAAAGATCTGGAAAGACCACAAATACATGGAGGTTAAATAACATGCTACTAAACAATAAATGGGTCAACTAGGAAATTAAAAAAAGAAATTTAAAAGCACATGGAATTGCACTACTGGGTATTCACCCCAAAGATACAGATGTAGTGAAAATAAGGGCCAACTGTACCCCAATGTTCATAACAGCAATGACCACAATTTCCAGACTCTGGAAAGAGCCAAGATGCCCTTCAACAGATGAATGGATAAAGAAGATATGGTCCATATATATGATGGAATATTACACAGTCATTAAAAAGGATGAATATCCAAATTTTGTGTCAACATGTATAGGACTAGAGGAGATTACACTGAGTGAAATAAGTCAAGCAGAGAAAGTCAATTATTATATGGTTTCATTTGTGAGGCATAAGGAATAGCATAGAGGACATTAGGAGAAGGAAAGAAAAGTGAATTGGAGGAAATTGGAGGGGGAGATGAAGCATGAAAGACTATCGACTCTGAAATAAACTGAGGGTTTTGGGGGGAGAGGTAGGGGGGATGGGTGAGCCTGGTGGTAGGTATTAAGGAGGGCATGGATTGCATGGAGCACTGGGTGTGGTGCATAAACAATGAATCTTGGAATACTGAAAAAAATAAAATTAAATTAAGATGTTAAAAAAATTTCTAAAGATTTAAAAAAAGAAAAGAAAAGCACATGGAAACCAATGAAAATGAAACCTCAATGGTCTAAAAGCTTTAGAACACAGCAAAAACAGTTTTAGGAGGACTAGAAAAAGAACAAACAAAACCTAAAACCAGCAAAAGGAAGGAAAATATAAAAATTAGAGCAGAAATCAATGATATAGAAACCACAAAAACAATAGATCAATGAAACCAGGAACTGGTTCTTTGAAAAAAAAATGGTCAGTAAAATTGAAAAAATTCTAGCCAGATTATCAAGAAAAAAAAGAGAAAGGATGCAAATTCATAAAAGTATAAGTGAGAGAGGAGAAATAACAACCAACAGCATGGAGATCCAAGCAATCATAAGAGGATATTCTGAAAAACTACATGCCAAGAAATTGGACAACCTAGAAGAAATAGATAAATTCCTAGAAACATATGAACTACCAAAACTGAAACAGAAAGAAATAGAGAATTTGAACAGACCAATAAACCAGCAAAGAAACTGAGTCAGGAATCAGAAACCTTCCAACAACAGAAGTCCAGAACCAAAAAGCTTTATAGGTGAATTCTGCCAAACACTTAAAGAACCATTAATACCTATTCTTCTCAAACTACTCCAAAAAATAAAAAAAGGAAAGAAATCCCAAATTCATTCTATGAGGTCAACATTACCCAGATATCAAAACCAGATAAAGACACTAATAAAAGGGAACTACTGGCCAATATCCCTGATGAACATAGATGCAAAAATTCTTAACAAAATACTAGCAAACCAAATTTAATAATACATTTTAAAAAATCACTCACTATGATCAAGTGGGATTTATTTCTGAGATTCAAGGGTGGTTCATGGCACCAAACCATAGTAATCAAAAGAGATGGTACTAACACAAAAACAGACATACA
The DNA here is from genome assembly GCA_003697995.1 of Taxidea taxus jeffersonii. Taxonomy (NCBI): domain Eukaryota; kingdom Metazoa; phylum Chordata; class Mammalia; order Carnivora; family Mustelidae; genus Taxidea; species Taxidea taxus. The sequence continues at coordinate 6,063 of RCUC01142350.1, read as the reverse complement.
GATCAATAGAACAAAATGGAAAATCTAGAAACAAGCCCACAATTATATGGCCAATTAATCTTCAACAAAAGAAGCAAGAATATACAATGGGGAAAATGGTGTTGATAAAATTGGACAGCAACATGCAAAACAGAGACTCTGGACTCCAGGATCCAAACTGAGAGTTACAGAAGAGAGGGAAGGTCAGGGGATAGGATAACTGGGTGATGGGCATGTGTGTTGATGAGCACTGGGTGTTATACAGAATAATGAATCGCTAAACACTTTATCAAAAACTAATGATGACTAATTGAACAGTATAAAAATAATAAAAAAGAATGAAACTGGACCACTTTCTTACACTATACACAAAAATAAATTCAAAATGGATTTAAAGACCTAAATGTGAGACCTGAACCATAAAAATCCTAGAAGAATACAGAGGCAGTAACTTCTCTGATATCAGCCATAGCACTTCTTTCTAGATCTGTGTTCTGGGGCAAGGGAAACAAAAGTAAAAAGAAACTATTGGAGCTACATCAAAATAAAAAGCTTGTGCACAGTAAAGAAAGCTATCAACAAAACTAAATGGCAGTGTTCAGAATGGGAGAAGATATTTACAAATGATGTATCCATTAGGCATTAGTATCAAAAATATACGAAGAACTTAGTCACCTTAATACCCCCCAAACAAATAATCCAATTAAAAAATGGGAAAAGGACATTTCTTCAAAGAAGACATAGAAGGCCGATAGATACCTGAAAAGATGCTCAACATCACTCATCATTAGGGAAATGCAAATCAAAACTACAATGAGATATCACCTCACACCTATCAAAAAGGTGAAAGTCGAGAACACAAGACACAACAGATGTTGGTGAGGATGCAGAGAAAAAGGAACCCTCTTACACTGTTGGTGGGAATGCAAACTGATGCACCCACTCTGAAAACAGTATGAAAAATTCCTTAAAAAGTTAAAACTAGAACCACCCTAGGATCCAGCAATTGCCCTACTGGGTATTTACTCAAAGGATATAAAAACACTAATTTGAAAGGATACATGCATCCCTATGTTTATAGCAACATTATCGACAATAGCCAAATTACACAAGCAGTCCAAGTGTCCATCAATTGACGAATGGATAAATTGACAAATGTGGTATAAATATATACACAATTTACTCAGCCATAAAAAAATTAAGAAGAAAGAAATCTTGCCACTTGCAATGTCATCAATGGAACTAGAAAGTATATTGCTAAGTGAAATAAGTCAGTCAGAGAAAGATAAATACCATATGATTTCATTCATATGTGGAACTTAAGAAACAAAACAAACAAGTAAAGGGAAAGAAAATAAGAGAGAGACACATCAAGAAACACTCTTATTATAGAGAACAAACTGATGGCTACCAGAGGAGAGGTCAGTGAGGGATGGGTTAAACAGTTGGTGAGCACAGAGTGATGTATAGAAGTGTTGAATCACTATATTGTACACCTGAAAATATAACACTGTAATCAAATAATACTAATATAACACTGTTTGTTAACTAACTGGAATCAAAATTAAAACTTTTAAAATTTAGGGGAAAAAAGAAAAGAATGGCCTCTTCCTTGAATTCTTGTCTATTCAGGTGTCTGAAGCCATATTTCTCCTTGACAATGGTCATTCCTAAAATACAGAGGTTCCTATCCTGGCTGTCAGAGGCTAGAGTTCTTCTATGAGTATAATATTGGCTCAAAACCTTAATGCTATGGCCCACTTGATTTGGGGCATGGGTTATGCTGCACTTTTTTAAGACCAGAATCAGCATATTAACTTTCTTTCTTAGAGATAAAAGTCCACACTCTACTCAAAATAGAACAGGTTTCTGGGTGTCCAAAAAAAACCCACATTTTTCATGAAAGTCTAAACTGGAAATGCCATATTTTGTTAAACATTTCAAGAGACTAAACAATCCAAGCATGTGTACAATTAACCCCCCAAAAAAGCATTTTGTACATCAGTAATATGTGTAAATATCCTTTATGTCCACAATGGGAATAGATGGAGATGAGAGAGAAATAATGAACTTATTAGGAGGATATCCCACATTCATTCATTGACTCACTTAATCAACAAAATATTTATCAAGTACTTCAATAGCCAGCATTAGGTGCTATGGATTATTACTGGGAAGAAGTGGGGGAAAGTGTAAGGGAACCACAGTGGAAAGAAAAAGGCTGAGAAACCTAGCCTAGACTCTCAAACCTCCAGAAGTCCCAGTCTTACAGAGGAAGTACATTCTTGAGGCTACAGATGAATTGTTTGCTTCACAGTATTTACATGACGATGAAAACTGCTTCTGAAATAACTGGATCTCTATTCTGAACGACCTTGTATGTTTTCTTGGACAACTCAGAAACTAGCTTTCTGAAACTCTGTTTATATTTTGCTTAAAGTATTTTCAGTACTCCAGAGTATCCAAAACTGTTTATACCAGTAATATCTTAAAATGAGAACAGACAATAATGTTTGCTGAATACCTTTGCAGCAAAACTATACAATGCAACCACCAAAAGGTCATATTAATTACAAATTACAAATCAAAATAATTATAAATCAAAAACTCAGATTCAGGGGCGCCTGGGTGGCTCAGTTGGTTAAGCAACTGCCTTCGGCTCAGGTCATGATCCCAGAGTCCCAGGATCCAGTGTCGGGCTCCCAGCTCCGTGGAGAGTCTGCTTCTCCCCCTGACATTCTCCCCCCTTTTGCCCTCCTTTCCTCTCAAAAAAAAAAAAAAAAAAACAAAACTCAGATTCATAGATAGTTAAAACAATCATCATAAACAAAGAATTAGAAAGTATAATGAGTGCAAAATCCTGCTCTATATTAAAATATGATGAAATTCATACTATGAAAAATTGGAGAACTGAAGCTAAAAGACTGGAAAAACCAAAGAAAGTTTACAGGAAAGCTATAAAATTTTAATAGGTTTGGAAATCTTATGCCTTGGAAAATATTATACGAGCTGAAAATGTTGAACCTGAAGAACCAAAGGTTGAAAAATAACGTATTAAGTTTTAAAATATGCAGAATGTTTATAATAAATGATGGCAACAACTATTTTCTAATTCCCTAAATGACAGATTCAGCAAATACATCAATATGGCAGCAGAATGTCATTCTTATCATCATTGTTGAATATGAGGAGTATTTGGTACATGCCAGCACTGCAATAAATGCTTTACATATTTTATCTCATTTAAGCTAAAACACCCCTAAGTTTTAATAATCCTCCTTTGAGGTATTAAAAAACTGAGATTCAGAAATATTGTATAACTTGACCAAGGTCACCCAGTTGGCAAGGGTGAAGCTAGAATAGAATATTTCATTCCAAAGCCAATGCTAAGAACCACTACTAAGATTATTCCAAGAGTGAACAAATTGAAATGTTTAACTCCAGTTCCCTGGTTCTGTCTTTCACCATCCATGGTAACTTAATTAATCACTTAAGGGAGCATTTATTTTCTTCATCTATAAGATGATCAATTGAAGGACTAACATCTAAGATTCTTCCCATCCTACAGTTTGGAGGCTCTGCAACTTAGATAAGCCATCTGACATCCATCTAGACATTGAGAATGTGTAAGAGACTATGTAGTATTACAAGAAACTCGAAATTACTGATTGTTGTCTCTGTCTTCAGAAGTTTATGTTGTGCTTAAAGTGATGGCAAGTATGTGATAAGCTGCACAAAAGTTACATAACTGTTTGAGATGGCAAATGGCACCATGGAGAAAATAATTTCTATAGGAATTCAGAGTAGAGGAGGGTGTGGCTCAACAAAGAAGACATTAAGACAAAGACAGGATACATGCAAGATAATTAGAAAGACACTTTGGGTCTACAAACACAGGAGCAAATTTAATTACACATACATTATGTGTCAAGCACTCTATTAGGTGTTTCGTTACATTACTGAGACTTCAAAATGGCTATCATACTGTACAGGTCAAGATTCAAAGATCCAGAGAGGTGAGGGAGCAGAGCTAGAAGAACACAAAGAGTATGTGACCAAGCTAGGGTGGAAACAAATTCAAATCCAGTGTCTTTGCACCATTTAACAAATTCATAGACACAACTTCAGGAGCAAAATGGTGGGACTAAATAATGCCAAAGCTGTTCAGTGGACTGTAAAGGAGCCACTTTGGTGGGGAGGGGAGGGTGGAAGCTGAGACACAGAGGGAGGCCAATGTCACAGAGAGCTTCTCAGTAGGGGAGCCCATACATGACCAACAAATGCAGTTGAGAAAAATTAACAAATGAGGGGTTGGGGTGAGAATGCCCAAAACCAGAAAGATAGTTGTAGCTGCCCCATTTTACTGTGATTGCAAAGTGGCAAACAACCAGCTGACTCCAGCCTTCTGAGGGGTTTTACTTTATTTACCATAGTTTTTAAAAATTATAGATAGTTGCCAAAATTTACAAATTAGAAATAAAGACACCAAAATTTCTGTCTTTTCTTTCAAATATCAGACCACTTAATAATATTGGTCATTCCCTTCCTGCCATTCCCAGAAGATAAAAGGCATTTTCCTTCTAAAACGGGTATGGGGGCACCTAGTGGTTCAGTCAGTTGAGCTTCTGCCTACTGCTCAGGTCATGATCTCAGGTCCTGAGATGGAACCAGATCAGGCTCCCTGCTCAGTGGGGAGTCTGCTTCTCCCTGTCCCTCAGATCCTCACCCCCCACTCTTGTGCTCACACATGTGTGCTCTCTCTCTCTTCCTCAAATAAACAAATAAAATCTTAAAAAAAAATAAAATAAAAGTGGAGCATGAACTCAATCTAGACAATTTCCCCATTCTAACAGAGTGGCTCTCCAATCTCTCCTGCTGATACTTGAGGGCAGTTGAGCTTGTAACCTATGTTTTGAATCTCTTAGGTGAGCCTTAGAATGGTTCTAAAACTGGTATTTTGAAATCATTAAGTTGGATGGGCACAGGGAGAATTGTTTGCATTTGCTTATTAATATGACCAAGTGACAACATGATAAGATTATGAATGACTTTGCTGTTTCCATTTTTCAATAAGGAAAAATTATTTTTTCCTTAAAAATACTCTGAATAGTCAGCAGCAGAGAAAGAGGAAGGAGAAAGGGATGATAGTAAGGTTTAAACTGTATGTTACTTTTTTTTTTAGGTTAGGAATAGGTGAGAGAATTTTGTATCTTAATTTGTTGATTTAGTACACAAGAGACACATTAATTTATATTCCTAATTTTCTTTTGGATGATTTGATAGATGGATAGGTAAATGGGTAGATAGAGATGATAGATAGAATTCTGAAATATATTTCTAACCTACATTAATATTGTGTCTCAGTGGACAAGTGTTCAGTTGGAATTAATGATGTCATTTAATCAACAATTAAATGTTAAAAGTGCTTAGGATTATTTCCATTTGATTTTTTGCGATTTAAAAATTAAAGTATTTTACAATTGTAGCAAGCTAGCAGATTCATTCTTTCTGTAACTCAAATACAAAATAACCTAACATTACTTGTCTTCCCTTTTTTTTAAGATTTTATTTATTTATTTGAGAGAAAGAGAAAAAAAGAGAGCATGAGCAGGGAGAGGAAGAAAGAGATTCTTCACTGAGCATGGAGCCCAGTACCACCCTACCAAGGACCTGGAGATCATGACCTGAGCTAAAGGCAGATGCTTAACTGATTGAGCCGCCCAGGTGCCCCTTCTTACTCTTTTAAAACATTTTTTTACCCCTTCTTACTCTTTTAAAACATATTTGTAGGTGACTACAAAAGAATTTTTATAAAATATACCTAATATCTTAAAAAGAAGATAGAATGAATACCAGTATACTCACAATTCCATATCAAAAAGATAACATTACCATCATCAAATCCCTTTCTGTCCCTTCTCAATTCATTTTCCTCTACTTTACCACTTCAAATGTATGTTTTCCATTCCCCTGCATTTCCTCATGGTTGTATCACATATGTTTGCATCCCTAATCTATCTATCTATGTATCTATAGATCTATCTATTTATCTATCATTTATCTACCTACCTACTTGCCTACTTA